>NW_010583430.1:36970-68428 GCF_000705375.1 Tinamus guttatus
ATGCTGCGCTTTAGTGTGATTCTTTGCTGTGGTCCTAAAGTTGCTACTCACCAAAGGAGAATAGACCAATCTTGGGAGTTTTCTGTCTCCAAAACAGATCTTATCATGATCTCAGTGGAAGAAGAGCTAGAAGATCAAGCTGTTTAATTTTGAAGCTCCTGTTCTCCCTGTACCTGAGTCATTTAAATCCACGGAGTGGCTCAGGGTACCAGATGAAAGAATGTCCTGCTTTATTTACCCAAGGAGGAGGCATTTTTCCTCACCAGTAAAGAGTGTCTAATAGAAGTAATGAAAAAGAGACATTTGGAGAATTTTCAAAAGTCAAAAAAATTCTAAGCAAAGAGCCTTCATAAGAAACTCCTTGCTGTGACACCAGGAGTAAACTTCCTATTGAAAGTGCATCAAAACTTGAAAGCCACCTATCAGCTTTACTGGGGGAGGAGAAGGCCTACTTTTCTTGCTAAAACAAATAGACTGCTATCCGTTTATGTCTAAGCCTAAGGCAAAATGACTGTTGTAGCTTAAGAAAAATATCCTTTTCAGTATCCAAAATGCATATCAATGTCAGCTATCTAAATCTGTCAGGGGTGACCAAATATCAACTAACATACTACTCTTACAGAGCTTTTCTTAAGGTAGCTTGACTAGGAATCTGTATGCATGGGAGGTTTTTCTCCTCTAAGGAACCACCTACCCAGGTGTAATAACCACCTAGCAGCTGGTTGTTCAGCATTTTATAGTAGTTGGCATTTCCTGTTAGAGAAAGAAAAGATTTATTACATTAAATAAATAAATAAGCAAATACTATAAAACTGTATTATCTTTAAAAAAGTCATTTCTTATTAAAGCATTACTCCATGAATAAAACTGCTGGTGATTATCTTCTTATATACAAAATATATGCTTTTAGATGTACTTGAACTCATAGGGTAGAGAAATTTCTGGAATGAATACTCTTCCTAAAAAATCCTTTGTTAAACAGGAACGTTTCCTTTTTTTAGGAAATTGTTGTTCAAATAATTAAAGAAGAATGAATAAGAACTGGGACAGGCTGTAGCAACTGGCTGAAGAAGAACTTTAGAGGCTTTATAGCTGTCAGGTCTTTAACTGTGTGTCAGCAAGAACGCTTAGTTATTTCAAGGTGGTCTCTGGAAATTAACCTTTGCATGCAGCCCTTCTTCCTTCCCAAGCACCTTGCTCAGACGTTGCTAATCTGTCAGCACTTTATTGCTTTTCTGTTTCTTTTTCTGGTGAACGGTCATGGTTATAAGAGGTGGGTTTGTGTAATAATTAGGGGTTGCACAATATAGCCACGAAATTTAATCCTAATTATGCAAAATTATTCCTAGTTTTATTTTATGACCAAATGTCTGTGGAGTTTAAAATCAACAATTCATTCTCTTCAAACTTGGAGACTTTCTGTCATGTAAAATGAATTAGGATCTTTCATTTCTGTTTAGGCTTGGGTGACACAACACTTAAGATCTTCAAGCCCATTCAAATCCTTAGTTCAGAGCCATTGTTTAATGTTTTGTACTACTGAACATCAGCAAAATGACAAATCACTTGGTTTAGATGATGAATTCTGTATTGCTACTTTTTTTTTTTTTTTTTATATTAGATTTGCACACATGTGGAATCCAAAACTGTTCCCATTGGATTTGGCAACTGAAATTGCCATTAGATTTAATTACTAGGAAATATGTTTTGGTTGTGGTCATGTGCCCTGAGGTTTAATAAAGCAAGTGCTAGTTATCTGAGGAGTTTTCAAAACACTTGTACAAAATATCAAAAAAGTTATTCTAGCCATCTACACCGAATTTCTTAAATCCTTCCTTTTAAAAATACCAAAATGTAACCTGTTAACATTTTGAACTGAGAGAAATACCGAACATGCTAAGAAGACTACATAGTTACGATGCATCACATAAGCTGCACCCTCTGTCAGAGGAAACATTGCTGCACTGTGATTTAATGTTTTTGCTACCAGAGAGAGCAGGAAGCTTTGAAAAGCATGTTTCCTTCTTGTCTCATAGGCCAAATTTATTCTGTCAAATCATTTAACTTCATCAAAAGCTTTCTTGAATTCTGTATTAATATGCAAGACAAGTTCCACAAGAGTTATGGCCTGTCATATTCCCAACAACACCCTACATAATGGCTGCAGTATGCCTGTCATAAGCTTATCTTGTCTTGGCAATGTCTACAACAATGCGGAACTTAGCCCTTTGAAATAATTAGATAAATGTGCATTTTTTGACAGGAACTGCTTGTTCTACCTGTCAGAAGCAATAAATACATTCTGCACACGTACACATGGCTTCCCCTTTCTATATGCTTTCATTATTAATCATGACATTAGGTATTTGCTGCAGATCGGGTTCTGTACAAAACAATATATTTTGTTACCTTGTATATACATTCAGTGCTCACTGAGAACCCCAAAACTTGTCCTTCAGGAATTTGTGACAATATTCCCATGTATTTCAACAGAAACCAAAGCAGCACAGCTGCTTAATAAGCTAGTATATGGCAATGTGATACTACTACTGAAAGAACTAATTTGGTAGAAGATAGTACAAGAAACAGTATAGCCATATTAGCTTGCTATTCTGCTAACACACTAAATTTGTATTTCTGGAGTGCTTTTTTCACCAGGAAGAACGCAAAAGTTGTTGTGAGTCAGAAGTATCCAGTACACAGCCAGCCTTATCTGAGCTACCTTAGCTATCATGAGGCACAGGCAGAGGCCACATTTAACATGAAGTAATCCTCCTCATTTACACTGCCTGGTGCAATGTGCTTTTTTGAATCATGTGATTTAATAACATGGGTTTAATCTTATAAAGCTGATTGTCATCACAGCTGTGTTTGCCCTGTAAACATGTAGGTATAATGAGCTCAGTGCTTTTGACATTATAAATGGAAGATTTCTTTCTTTCTACTGTGCTCAAGTGCTGGAGGCTGAAAATACATACTGCACTGAGGATAAAATGTGTCTAGCAAAAATTTTTCAAAGACTTTGAAAAGCAGGTGCCAGCTGTCTAAAAAGCATGCTGTTTCTTGAGTAAACATATCTATATTAATTTCAGCTTTGTGTCTGAGTTCAAATCTTTTCTTAAAAAAAGTGGGTCCATTTAGTTAACACTGAGCATCATCCAGACTCGAGCTGAATTTATCTTATTGAGCTTCAGATGTCAGTATCTGAACTAGTTATTTAGACTGACTTTAAAATCACTGGAGGCCCTTGTTAGCATAATTCATCTCATCCAGAGGTAGGTGTCTGAGGCAGGTCAGATGAATAACTTGAGGTGTTTATTTATCTCCATTGATTTCAGAGAAACTCTAGACACTTAATTCAAGCAGAGGTATGCATGATATAGATATCTAAAATTAGGTGATACCTTTCTCAAAGAGTTTGTTAGTGTGGATATCTTGAGAAGCTGAAAGCTTTTGCAGAGGTGAAGATTTATTCATCTTAAAGCCAATTCCTATATAACCCATCAGTGCCTTAATTCTATCTGATGTCTGTCATTTGGTTATAAATCTCAAAGTGCTATATCTCTTTAACAAAGAAGGATAGTATTATGAATGTTTGAATCTTTCTTATAATTTGGCAATGTTCTTATAATTTGTCAAAACCATTGCCAGATATTCTATGAAGTTTAAAGATAGTCTTTTTTTTCTACTACATTTCTTGTAATATTCTGTACACCCATACTTACAATGAATAAATAATATTTCCTGTGGAACACTATCTATCTAACACTATTTTTATCTAACAAAAATGTATCTTACTGTTGGATTTTTATGCAACACAATACAGAGAATAGATAGTGAAGATGAAAACTATTGAGTAAAAAAGGCCCTTTGCCATTTTAGGAGGACAGGAAAGAAGATAGGAGATTAAGATTTGAAAGCCTTTTGTCAATGATTTTACAGAGCTATGAAGAGGTACAGAAATTCTGCTTCTACATTTGAAAAGCCAGCAATGGAAACAACTTGTACGGAAGTGCAGCCATTTAAGTTTTTAACTTCTGTTAGCACAACAGAAACATCTGCAGATACATACTCTCACTAGCGTCCCAATAACTCTGGAACTGTGAAGGTACAAGGGTACGCCAACTGGGAACAGGACAAGCATTCATCAACTAGTCATGTGTTGGTGACAGGGAAAGCTAATCCTTAATATCAGGAAGAGGCTTGGTCAAAATATTAATTGGCCATCTTTCACATTAGCAGTAGTGAATAGTGAGGCCTTGGGAGCACTGACATTAATGTTATTCATGAGTTGTGGATTTTGGAGAAAAAAAAATTAGATCTGCTCCAAATCCACTAGCATTCATTCTCCACAGAGGCAGACAGATGTGGCATACTTGTTCTGTTGGAGAGACTGGAATATCTTTCCTGTAGTCCAAATCAAGTCTTATCAACATACTGTTCACAAATATAATTTTAAGAATTTAAGACATGAACACTTTATTTAATGTGCACTTATCTCTATCCTTTCTCTACTTACACGTTTTTTCTCTTTCACATCAAATATGATGTTATTAGAACAAGACTACCTTCCTGAGGTCATATGCTTCCATCCCGCATCACCATTTGCCTGCTGTATACAAAAAAAGTATTTTTGCTTCAAAAATATTTTAATATCTTTTTTACGATCCCCCAAACAGGAAAACTCAGTATATTCGGAGATTGGCATGAACATGGCGAGGATGTTTGGATACTAGTGATGATCAGCTACAGACACACTCTGCAGAGATTTATTCAGAGGATGTTCATGATGAGAAAATAGGGACATGTAAATCACAAGGGTACTAATTTCTTCAGCTTCTAAATAACAAATTAATGGCAATGTAAAACATGAAAATTTCAATTAAACAAGAATAAAGATAAATCACAGCTACCCTAGAGGTTTTTCTAAAAAGACTCTTGTGGTGAGAGGAAGCTAATCTGATTTTCTGCACTTCTTGAATCCTTGGTTGTAATCCTGTTGTGATAATGTTATCTGATCAAGCACAGAAAGCAGATTTTTTTATGCAGGCTTTGAAACTGCACAAACATACTTTAATGGGCAATGGAGGAGAAGAAAAGAGTGTATCTACAGTGTTAGACTGGTTAAATTTTTTGTGACATTTTCAAATTCAAAACTTTGACAGAAAAAAAGTTCTAATATATGAAAACAAAGTATATATATATAAGAAGCCTTGGGGGAATTGTAACTGGTTATCTGGACAATTGTGAATGGGATCTGTTTGGAGGTAGAGCAGAACAGTTTTTAAAAGCAATGTGTAAGCTGACTTAGATGAGTGAGATTTTATTTGCAAGACTGAGACAATACTGTAATTTAACACTGAAGAAGTAGACTCTTGTTGACTGACCTTCTTTCTATAGACTCAGAGCAGCCACATTTTTGTATATATGTGTTGTCTTGTGTAGTTTTAGGAAAGAAGAAAACATAATAAAAGATAGACAAGGTTTATGGAAAAGTTTTAGAATTACTAAGAATAGGTAGAAAAAGGGCAGCAATGCAGGATAAAAAAGCAAGAAGAATATCAAAGGAAACAAAGCAGCATAGGATATGCATAGTCAGTAGAAGTTTCAGGGTAACTGTGAGAGCACCAAAAGAGGTTGAGGCAGGACATCTTCCTATAACTGTCAGGAATAAGAAAAGTTAAGGAAAGTTAACTGTTCAAGGAGCAAGGGTTATACTCATTACCCAAAGGATCTTGGCGCTTTTGGAATATATTTTTTCCTGTCTCTCAGAGTGTATCATGCAAATCTATAACGAGCATCAGGACATCTGAAGAGACCAACTGTGGAAGACATGCCTGTCATTCTGCCAGTTCTGCATAGGCCTCAAATCCATCAAAAAATCCTAGGCAATACAATAACCTTCAGCCATTGCACTGAATCTTGTGTCTAGAGATCATCTGTAGGGATCATCGGTAGGGTTACAGACACCACTGAATGCCTGGAAAGGGAGGTTGCAAATGATGTGGCCTTTCTCCGCTCTCATGACCCTTTTGTCTCTATATATTGAGATAAAAGTCATTGTGTCCCTCTGAGGAGGGAGCATTTGTACAGGCCAGTATTTAAAAGCAGAAAAGATATGTGGCATAAAGAAGTCTTCACAGCACTGGAGGCTGTTTGATCTACAAGAACACCCTTTTGTCTTCCATAATAACAACCTAGTAACTGACAAAAATCTTTTCCAGTCCTGTTGTGAGAGAGTAGCTGAGACATTGTCCTTAGTAGCTCACAGTGGGGGGACATAAAAGGAGTATTATTTCTGTTATTGCAGCATTTATTGAGTCTATATAATGACTTTCATCTTATTCCATTCACTCTTTCATGTGTCTTGATGATTTTCGTCTTAGAACCAGTTATGGAAGCTTCCACTAACCGCTGGACTCCTTATAGGAAAAGTCAACTCCTGCACTGTTTTTGCTTTTGGATGTTAGTAATTTATATTGTGCGCATAACTGATTGTGCTTTAAATAAATCTAAAGAATTTTAACAGACACTAAAAATGTCTCTGAGTGTTAGAAATTTAGACACAAAAAAAGGTGTCACAAATCTGTATACATTTTTCTGTGCCTGTCCACAAGGCTACATGTAAAAATCCTTTTTAATTTTTCCTTTGTTTCTCTGTTTAAACTACTGTAGTTGCTTAAGCAACCACAGCCAAAAAGCTTGGTGAGGGTAAGTCAGGATACATATAGCATAATATTTTTCAGAAAAAATAATGTGATTTTTTCATGTACAATGTTAGCCTAGTTCTACTTAAAAGTTTTAGAAAAGTAATCTGAACTTTATTATCTGTGTGAAGCTGACCTTTTTGGTACCTGAATTGCTTATCTCCCTGAATGACTTGTCCCTGCACTTTAATTATTTTTCCCCAATATTTAGGGGATTTTTTTAACATAAAATCAATATCTGTCTTTTATATAAAAATGAAAACTCAAAAGTACTTGATGTCTGGAAAACTTTAAGGTGTTGCAATTATTATTTACTGTAAAATTAGTGTTGATCTTTCATGTCTTTCTTAGCTAAGGATTCATTAAAATCTAGGCCAAGGGGAGAAAGGATGCCATCCATGCAATTTTGCTGTCTCAAGTTAGAACTATATGTTTGTAGAAGCTGTTTTTCCCTGTGAAATTTCTGGTATTCAGTAAGAAAATGAGAACTCCATCTCACTGTTGGAAAAATACATAGTCTCACTGACTATTATTGCAACTAAGCCTATTACTTTTTGTCGTGTGCAGACTGGACATGCAGAATAATGAAGTCTTACAACAGTCCTAAATATGTATTTATATACACACACAAAATTGTACATAGAGATCTGCATCTGACAGCTGTTAGCAAGTCTCCAGTCTTTTTTTTTTCTCCAAATAGAACATCCACAGTTCACTATTGTTTCATAGGTCTTATTTTCAAGACCCTTAGTCTTGAATGTATTCCCACATGTCTGCACAGTCTGCTTCTTTGCTCCTATAGAAGTTTGCCCTGTCATAACTTCGCTATACAGTCTTCATTGGAGACTTGTCTTCATTTTGTGACACGCTATGACTATCACATTTTTCTCTAACTTGATCTATCTAGTTAATCTTCATTCTCTATTTGCATGGTAGTTGATTCTCATACAGCTCTAGAGGCCCAGACTTTTGACTCTGAGATTGCTAGATTTAGGACACAGATTGTGTAAAGGCTCTGTCAGCTCAAACAGGCAGAATTGGGTATAACGAGCAAACACTACACACTTGCTTTTGCATGTTTTGCATGGGTCCTCTGCAGAGGAGTATGAGATGTACTCTATCTGTGCAGTACTTATGTGTATCGCAGGATGGAGGATCAACTGCAGACATGTGGTAATTCAACCACAAACCTGAAAAAGGTTTCAAATTTTTAATTTCTTTAACTGAAAGTTCTCCTACTCACTTATGACTTCTTGTAGAGTTTTATTCTCTAATAAGACTTTTTTTGATTCATCAAGATCATTTAAGATCTGATTCCAACATCTAGTCTACTTATAATCCCTACCAACCTTGTCATCTGCAAATTTAGTGACAATATTCTTTTTTGCATTTGAGATTCCTAATGATAAGATTAAGCAGATACATACTTTTAGAGTTATATACTTCCATTATCTTTAGACAGAGTGTTATGACTGGTTCCCCCATGGCAGTGTTTCATCTGCATGGACAAAAATTTCCATGGACTGTTTTTAGTGAAAGATTTAGGAAGCCAAGGTACTGGGGTAGACGTGTATCTACTGCTTTCCCACATAAAGGTTCTGTCTATTACTGAAGGGAATTTTGTTTGATTTTTTTTTTCCAGATTAATTCAACTTAAAACAAGCTCTGTGGCATGTCAGATTTTAAAAGTGATTATTTGACTAACTCTGGAATAGAACATGCCTGAGTTGTTCTTTTAACTGACATGAAAACACTTTAAGAGAGGCCTCTCCTGATGACCTGAACTGGTAGTAGCCTTTTATATTATGAAGTTTGTATGAAAATGTTTCAAGCAGTGCAAGGAAACCAAGTGCAAAAACAGCATTTTCCAGCCTAGTGTCTAATGTGTCTTCTAGCATAACATAGCACACATTAATATTACTGAGTATATGATGATGCATCCTACACTTTTCCACAAAGAAGTAGAAGAAAAAAAATTAAAAGAAAAAGCTTAAGTTCTTTCCCCAAATACCACATGAAATTAAATTTTCTATTTGTCAGCTGAAATGCAGTTCATATTCAGATTTGGGTAGCAGCAACCATAAAGGAAGAGATGGATTTCACTTGAAAAACATTATGAAGAAATAGTTTGTTTTTTAAATAGAAGGAAATGGAAGGGCTAAATGTGAACAGAGAAAATTGAATGAAGCAATTTCTTTTTTGGAAATTATATCTCTCCCAACTGCAGAAATGCATGGTATACACAGAATTTTGCAGCCACAAATACGCCATGTGTACATGTAAAGAAATATATTTTTACCGTAAAGTACAATACTGAAAGATATACTTTATAATACTAAAAACAATTAAAGCCGTGTTCATCTTCTAGGCAAAAAAAAAATTTCAGGTCTGAAATTCAACGTATGGAGATGTATATTAAGTCAGAAACCCTTCCCCTTTCCTGGCAGGAAAAAAGCAGAAAAGTGATTAGTTTTGAAACAGTATGTTTCATTCTGCCTGCTGTTTCCAACAAATGTTCCTGGTTTCGCATGGAAGGTGTTAGGCTTCAAAATTGCTGCAGTGATTCTTCAAGGGGAAGAGACCCATTTAGGAGCTTTGGAATAGGAGATAGGCCTGAAAAAACCCTTCTGCTATGTGTCCATCTTCAGAGTAGCTCAGTGCCTGAGTAAAGACCTGGTTAAACTGCATAGTTCCTAGTGAATACGAATATCTTACAGGGCTCTAGCCGTGCTGCTCTATCTCTAAAATTGTGAAAAATTAATATGTCTTGTGATTTGTTAACCTCTGTAAGCTTTTGGATTAAAAAAAAAAAAAAAAAAGGTGAAGTTGCAGTATTTTGTATGCTAGTCAGTGTTCTTGTCCACCTGAAGATATTCTTCATGGTATATAAACAGAAAATTAATAGCAAATAGCAAATTGTATTGACTTAATTGTATTGTACATGGTTACTCAAGAAGAACCCCTCTTAAATCTTAAAACAATTAATTATGATGTATCTCCTGCTTAATTACATGAGACCGATACATAGAAAATTTAACTGTTCACATGTTCTCTGTTGAGCACCATGTTCTGTAAGGGTATGTGGAAAGTGAGAGCATCTGCTTCATCTAGGATCTCTGATCCAGGATCTTTCCAGTGTAGAAGGGCAATAAACAAAGGAAGAAGTGACAAACAAAATGCATAAAGACACAGTTCTTACTGGAGACCTGGCATGACCAAAAGTCTTTGTCCCTACCTGATGAGCCATAAGAAGCTGTAGGCAGAGCTTTGGAGAAGTCTTTGTAAGTGGTAAGGGGGCTTAGACAGGAGGAGTTTAACTTATTCAAGAGGGCTTCTTGACCATTCTGCTTAACCTCATGCTCTGTGTCATGGACAAGTGCTGTCATGGCAAGGTGACAGCAACTGGAGAGATGCGAACAAGTGAATTTGGGCCGACAGTATGTGTGTGCTTGTGAGCAGTGTGCTTGCCACGTGCCTTCTGTTAGCATCAAACATGGGTCTTGCTGAAGGCAGCACTTGTCTGTGGCAATAGATGTGGCTGGGTCTGTCCATGGCCTCTGTGTGTGCCTGCATATATGTTTATATATGCACACATATATATACATGTATAAATATAAAGAAAAACATTGGCTTAGGAAAGGAAAGCTGCCCTTGAATTTATAAAGAAAATTTATAAAGCAAAGCTATTTGTATTTATTTCAAACTCGAGCATAACTTCCTTAATTAATTCAGTATTTCAAAATTAAATTCCACTCCTTGGAATTATAGGATTGTTTTATTTTTACTCCGATTATTTGGAGTAATTGGCTATGCATATTTATAACCTAGATTAACAAATGGAAATATGACTAATAAACAGGATCCTGAACTCATACTTGCAACCAGGATGAAATCACTCCTGGTTTTTGAACTGAATTGAATGGATACAGAATCTCGTCTTATTATTATCCCAGACATGTATCTGGGTCTCTTTATCAAAGATGTCTGCTATATCTGTGATTTATCCCAAGTCATATTTGCCGAAGGCTAATTATTGACATTGACATTTTTCTTTAATATATTATTTGAATAATATCTAATTGCTGCTTAAATTAGAAGTGGATCATTGAAAAATTTTGTACCTACAAAACAAAATGTGAGGCGTTACTAATGTTTCCTTTTCCTTAATTCAATTAATGTGCTAATTTAACTCTTTTTGCTGGGACAAACACCTGGAATTACAATGTCAAAATCAATCTACCTTAGCAACAAATGTTAAAGATACTAAAATCTATTATGGTTTAGTGTAAGATAATAGAGAATGGTATTTTGCGAGGGCTATTTTCAAGCAAAAAATAAATAACATCCCCTGACTCAAAGTGCATATTCAATATTTTTTTGAAAATTGTGCTTTCAGGGCCCTGCTGATAAACTAGTTTATTAAGGTTCTGCAGTGTTAACAGAGGGATGGATCCTTCTCAGTTTTTAAGATATTTTCTTGAGAAATACTATAGTGTATAGTTCCTCTTGATTCATAGGGCCTGGTTTAGTATAAAAGCCAACATAACTAATAGACTCTGTTAAATGAGGCATGGAACTCATCAACATTTGATCAAATCAAAAGAATTCGAAACAAGTACTTCAGAATCTTTTCTAAGCTGTAGGAAATCCTATCACGGATGGCCTTTAAAAATTATAATATAATTATGCTACCTCTTTTAGATTATTACTATGTGTCTTTCAAATTTGAAATACAATTTCCTGTGTGTATTACACTTTTGTGGAATTTTGTATGCTCATCAAGCAGAAAACTATATGTGTTCAAGTTGTAAGCAATAGCAATATCCCTTTCCAAAAGCCCAGTAATAGCCAGTGGGGTTATTTACTTACATTGTTTCCCACTGGTTAGTTGCTAGTGTCTTTTGCTAAACTTGATAATGTTCCTGTCATTGCCTTATTTACTTTTAGATTTTTCTCTATAAACCAAGTACACAACAACCTTGGAGAGCTGATTCTTTATGTAATGAAAACACGGTCATTTAGTATCTATAAAACAATGAAATGGAAATTATGTTTCCTTCCATATTTTTTTCTGTCATTACAGTTCAGTATTGTAATTATTTGTTTTAAATTAAAAAGACAAAAGCACATCAAGGAGAGGTGGAAAGAAGTTAGTAGTAAAAGTTAAAAGACATCTTATTTGTCTATCAGAAGAGCAGTCATGTAGCAATTTCTGCTTTGAGCACAGAATAGTGCTGTCTTTTTTCTTCACCATGTTGTATAATCTAGAACTATTTAGGGAAGTCTTTATATTCAATCTCAAAAAAAAAAAAAAAAAAAGAAGAAGTTGTAAAAACAGATCTGTTATCTTTGGATCTTTCATTTTCTTTCTGATTTTCCAATAGGTAAAATCGCTTGCTTCCTCAATTATTCCTGTCTGCCTATTCTTTCCCTGTTCCTTTCTTCCAGTTTATTCTATACTCTTCATGCTTTTCCTCACCTTCCTTTCCATGTTTTGCTCTTCTCCCAGAGAAGCAATAACAATAAACCTAATCCTGAGGTTATATGAATTTCTCTTCCATCGCATTTTGCCATCAGTCTAAGAACACATGTGTCTATCCAGCATGTTCACACCACCAGTTCTTTGAAGCATATACTGTTTATTTTGTGGGCAGGAACTGAAAAAGCAGATTTTTGTTTTTCTTGAGATCATTCTATAATAACTATATAATGGCAAGTTATGATAACTATGTAATTCTGTTCATAATAGCATTTTAAAACCTGAGGGTAACAGAAAACATTATATTTTACCCAAACTTGACCATTGGTTCCATTCAAAGGAAGGGATGAGACAGTTACAATTTAACTCATTAATTTACTGCTTTGTATACCATCAAAAATAAAATTATTTGAACAGTCTTATTGGTGCTAAGCAATTGTGTGTAGCTCTGTCAGAAAAGATCTAAGAATCTTTACAAGTCAAATATATCCCGCATTCCATCAACTAGATTTTTTGTTTCTCTATGTATTTTGGGAGAGCTGACAAAAGAGAAGTATAATATAATATTATTATTAAATGAAATAAATCTACTTTTTATCCTGACTTCAATTAGGTCATAGCCTGGTCAGGACAATACGATGAATGCACAAGTAAAACTGAATGATGATATCATGCTAAGTTGTTCTTCTATATAATGAACTAATAGTTATTATAACCTTGCTAGATAATGGAGTTATTTATTTATCAAAATGCCTTCATTTTTAGGTTTTGCTTAATTCTACCTGATACATAGTATTTTAATCAAACAGTTTTCCTAGTCTTTCTTCCTGATTATTATTCAGTTAAGCTCAGTAAGATCAACGATGTTTTTATGATTAAGACACTAACAACTCTCTTTCTTAAAACTGTTAAGTTCCATTTCTTTGTATTGCTATAAACTTCAGATGTGACTTTGAGGTCAATGACTGAGTCTTTGTTTCAAAATGTCATAGTACTAATATATTTAAAGTTAGAACTGTGCAAGAGTACTCTATTGAGCTGTGATTATCTTTCTTTCCTAATAATTTCTTACATTTACTTTTTTTCTTGACCAACCCAGAGCTTCGGTCTGTTGGTTCCATAGCCCTATTTACTTCTTAGTGACAGAGGACAGTTTGAAGATCATTACAGAAGCATAGGTACCGCTTATTAGTTTTAAACAGTTTTTCTCCTATGAATCATATATCTGCATGGAATTTAATTTGCTGTCAAAACTAGGCCCTTCTTTGTTACTCTGAATAACTTAATGAGAAGCTTTGTTACTGTGCTATTCAATCTCACCCCTTTCCTGGATTATTTATGAAAATGCAGAACAGCCCAAGCTATAGGAAAAAATCTTTTAGGTCTCCACTAGTGACTCACTGCTGATTGCTGAAAGTAACCACTCACCTTTATTTTTATTTCTTTTTTTTTTTTTTTTTTTTAATCAGTAGGCCAATAGTAACAGTTTTTTTGCTACTTCTTAAGGATATTGACTGCTCTTTTTTATCAGTGAATCTATCACAGGCTTCCCACTCCTGAGACACTTGCAGAAGGATACATTTAGCTTGTAAATGTGCATAATGCACTTCAAAGTTTATGAGGTGTTTGTCTAGAAAATCCTTGCTTATTTACAAAACTCATTCTTTCCCTGATACTGGGGAAAAAAAAAAAAAAAGAAAAAAAAAAAAACACTAAATTGATACATAACAGTTTTGCTTACTTCACTCTCAGTTGCTCCTGAGCCCAAATGCTCTTATTCTAGATTTGCTTTTCTTCAGCTAACCTAACGCCAGCAGCCCTTTCACAATTATGTGTGATACTTACTTAGCTTTCTATTTCCTCAGTTTTGGTTATTGCGCTAACAAAAGTTTGAATTAACAGAGTAGGGGTGAGTCAGTTTGTGTTTTGAACCCACAAATGATTCCTCTTGGTGTCCAACTTCTGTCCAAGCTTTGCCATGTGGTCAAGCTTTGAGTAGTCTCCCTATTAGCAGCTACCTGAATAATTATCAGAGTTCATTAACCTCTTGTAACATTTTCTAGGGGAGCTACACCATTGACTCCAAACTCTAACAATATGGTTTTTTATTTCCTGTCAGAAATAACAATACTATCTGATATTTGAGCTCATGTGAATTACAATTAAATTAGGCACAATCTTGTGGCAGGCCAGGTGGCTTAGCATCTGTTCTGAGTATTGTGGAATGGGAAGCTTGATATGAAAGCAACCTCATCTGTCTTTCTTCCTCTCTCGGCCATTCACTTGGCTGGGGAAGCTCTGCCATGCTGATATCGTGAAGATGATGCAGTTAGGTGGCCTGTCCTTGGCTCCTCTATAGAGAATGACTAATGATGAGGGATGCAAATACAGGATTGGGAAAGTGACAGCTGCTGAAGGGATTAGTACCTCCTGCTGGTCAGCTGATAAAGTAACATAGAAGCTACTCCCCTGCTGCTTGGCTCGATACACTTTTTTTTTTCGTAGTGTCTGTAACGCTATGTGTCTATTAGCAGATGCAGGCAAACTTCAGCTTGCTTTGCCTGTGCTATGCCAGCAGTGAAGATATGAGGGATGGATGGACCAGAGCTTTTTTGCTATTGGATGATTATTTATGCTTACTTATTTGAAACACTACAGGTTCTGCCCTCTTCCTTTCCTTCAAAAAGGTCACATGAAGCCTGTTTTTATCCACTCATTTATGCCTTTAACTTACAGATACACCAAAAGGTCACTTCAAATTTAGAAATGGGCCAGAGTGCTAAGTCTATACTACAAAAGTCTCCTGTATTACCTGGGTTTTACAGAAAACGGAAAGTGAATTCAAGAGCAAATGAATAAATTTTTATCTCATGTACAGAAGTGAATGAAGAAGTTTGTGTGAACGCAACATTAATCTTTCCTGAGACTGACCAAGAGAAGTGAGCAGTTAGCTCTGCTGCTAACCTCCCAGAAGGGTCTGGACACATCAGCAACCTCTGTCATCTCCCCGTCCAATAAGATGGTAAAAATAAGTCCAATTTATAGACACACAAACATATTTTGCTTTCTAAGTGTATACAATGAATTTGTTTGCTTTTCTGTTCCTCTTAGAACACAAAAGAAACAA
This sequence comes from Tinamus guttatus, assembly GCF_000705375.1. The sequence continues at coordinate 52,284 of NW_010583430.1, forward strand.
TAAAGAATAGCCAATACATGCACAGACTGAAATGACTCCAAATTAAATGCATTTAAATGGAAACCAACTGAATATGTTTAAATGAAAACTTTTTTTTTCTTTTGCTGTTTTTTTTTTTTGATGGCAGATTTTAAAACTCAGATAAAAATGGAAATTAATCCAGAGTTTTTCTTCTTCTATAAGTTAGAATCAGACTGATAATTGTTACTGAATTTAACATGCACCTCTGTGTCATTTCATTGCTAACTAGAAAAATTCTTTTGAACTCTTGCTTAAGAAGAACACTCTATATTGAGATACAAGCTGCCAATTTTAAGTAGTAAGTTTTCAGGTTATAACAATGCCTTAGGAAAGTTTTTCCATCCTCAGGGTGAAGTGGAAGTCAGTTGTTCACTACTTGATTTACAGTCTGTGAAACAAAGACTTTTTTTTTCTTAATAAGCGTTCATTATTTATGAAGGGTTTGAGTTAACTGATCAGTAGGACACATCTGCAAGTGAGGGTGTAGAGATCAGCAGAGGAGTAACAGTCTATGTAGAAATTTCACCAAGATTGTTACTTAAAAAGAATCACCTTTCCCACAATCTGCTATTTTTAAATGGAAATGAGAAAAATGATGCTAATATAATAACTGTCAGAAATGCAGCATTAGTACTTTGAAGCCTCCATTTCTACATTTTTTTTTTTTGGTATCTCAGTGCTGCATAGCCTCTGGGGAGCTTTTGTTTTATGTTTATACCTTTTCATTGTACTTACTTTCACAGTATATCTGTTCATTACAGATATCAATGAATTTAGCTTACCTAACCCTTTCAAACTGAAAAGACTATAACCACTTAAAAAGAATTATCAGAATCAGAGACATAAATAAACGTCTAAAAGCAGAATGACCAAATGTCTGAGAATACAAGTGAACACCTACATTTTTATTAATTTGGTATTTTCCCTTCTTTGGGTGCCGGTGGAGGAGTAACATACATAACTTTATAAGTCTTTTGATTATGTTTCAGACAAAAAAATGCAATTTGTATGAAGCTAGGTCTGCATTTTCTTGAATGTTTTATCAGAGAATGCTCCAAGTATGAACTCAACTGAATGTAAATAGTACATTGCTGTTCTCCCCAGTCATCTTGTACTATGGAACATTGATGTGAATTCTCCAGCCTCTCTAGTCTTGCAGGAAATGAGGCAACTAATCTGTCCACTAGTTAAAACTAATAACATAGGAACTGTAGGAATAAGGAAAAGAGATACCTTGCTGAATATCTCCTTTTGCCTCACCACTTATTCAGAAGTATCTTTCTCTGACAACCTTATTTCCAGTTCCACCTTAGTATGTTCTTTGTGGGCTCTGGAGGAAACACAACCCTTTTGTAGAGCTATAAATTTTGTAGAGCTATAAATTTTGTACAGCTAAATTTCAAGACAACTAGGTGATATCTGTGTATTACAGATAGCTGCATCCTCAAATTGCACACCAAATCATCTTCAAACCACCATATAGAAATGTTCTCATACAGCACCTAAAACCTAAACATAATGAGATACTGAGAAAATCTCTGAACAGTCTCATTCACACTGAAGACAGATGCCAAAACTTTTCTGATTGTCCAGATTTACTGTTCAATAGTAGCCAATTAGTATAAAAATTAATCCTGATCTAGCCTTTCTCCCTCAGCAGTCATTTAAATGAGCAAGCAGAAAGTAGTGCATTTAAGAACTGCACTGTGAGATCCAGGGCTTTTAATGGGCTACAGAGTCCATATTAATGAACGTGAAATCTACCATGCAAGATCATAAAAGAAACAAAATAGAACAAAACACTTCAGAAAAAGTGTTCATATATTTTTCTTTAAAGAAAAAATATTTATGCTTTCAATCATAATTTGTCTGACATTTTATAGGTAGTACTTCTTCCTTCTAGCCTCCCCTTTATTGGCTACGGCTCTGAAGGAAAAGCAAAATAAAACATAACTAAACACTTTAGCGTTCTCTGTCTGCTTGTTAGTTTTTAGTCTGAAATTTCTAAACTTGAAGCTGTTTTCTGGCTTCAAGCAAAATACTGTAACCGAGCAGAACTGCTTATCATATCACTGTCAGTGTTCACTGGGCCTCAGGGTTTGATTCTGTAAATGGAGACTGGCTTACTGTAGTAATTCCCAGGAAGCAAATTAGAATTTATTCTTAACATAAGGAAAAGAAAAAAAGGTCTGCTGTTATATAAATCAGCATATTAGGCAAATATTTAAATGTAATGAAGCACTATAGACAACTTTGGTGGTATTTATCTTTCAACAGTGGAAAGAAGTAATATGTTTGTTATTTTTACTTCTGAACGTTTGCTCTAGACAAGTATCAGTATCAGATTATGAGTTGCATCAATGCCTAAGGTGTTAGATGCTTTTTTAAAATCCTGAAAAAAGGACAATTCTAGAACAAACTGCATGACAAAAAATCTGATACTGAATTTCATATTTATAATGAAAAATCCCTATAGCCTGAAAAAAAAAAAAAAAAAAAAAAAAGCTGATATGAATAAAAAGATAAATTTATGGCTTCCTAGGAACCTGGTATTAAAGGGCAAATGCACATCTTGATTATACTTCAGTGACCAAACTTTTTTTTTTAATAAGAGCAAACCCCGGAAGGCAATAGAAATTCAAAATATTAGGTCTACCTTCCAAGACAGCATTATTAGTAGCATATTCTCCTAAATTAGTAGAAATGAGCAAATATCCATTAAAATATCTATTAAAATTTAAAATATTCATTTAAATCCATCAACTTCTGTGGAGTAAGTAGTAAAAAAATACATAGGAAAAATGCTCTCTTATAAGGTAGCTATTGGTAAGCAGCCTCTATTTTTAATTTTAATTAACTATAATATTGTAGTTTTGACCTAGTTTTAATGCTTTAATCTGCTACTGAGATTGTTGCACATTCTATTCCTGCAATTGAAAATCCCTTTTCAGGCTTTTTAGCTATGTCATCTCATAATTTATAATGCATACGTAATATAGAATTACTGGTAACATCAGAGTTATTGATTTGCCCAGTTTTTAAATATAAACATGAAGAATAAAGCTTCCTGGAAGTCAGTTTTGAAGCTCAGAGCCAAAAGAATGGAGAAGAAATGCCAAAACTTATTCCTACATACCAGATCTGCATCCTTGTACAGTTTGTCTTACATAGACCATTGACCCTAGCAGCTGGAGTAGCTCTTACTTTGCAAACTGGCTTCCTCAGGGACACTTTATAAGATGCTCTCTAACCGTGAGCTATCCTCACTTTCTGCTGGCTGCTGTTAGACAGTTTGAAACTGTCCAGGTCTCACATTAGCAACTTTTTTTTTTTTTTTTCCACCCTTTCCTAATGCAATATAAATGACTGAACAGCATAGAGGCTTTTCCTTTTATTCCATCCAATACCCTTTTATACCCTTATAATAACACAGGTGTAAACTTCACTATGCCTTTCACTGGTGTGACTGTGAAATGCCCTGGCTATTCACCATACACATCCTTATCCACATAATGAAAGTGGCCAGTTGCTTCATCATTTCTCTCAGGCTCAAACAGAAATCTCTGAAAACCACTACAGGAGCCTTTTGCTTGTATTAGCCTTTAACAACCTCTGACTAGCTATCATATCTACATCCTCTTCCGCAGAAGGGTTTAGGCATGTGTCTTCTTGTGAAAATTCTTCAAAGGCCGAGAGTTTGCTCATCTTTAAGTATTCCCAAGCAAAGGGAGATTTTCTCATTCTAGCTGCACCTGCTTCCTAGTCCTTGCTTGCAGTCTCAGAGAAATGAGGATTTCTAATGCTACAGTGGCATTAGTAGGAGCTATGAAGCCACAGCATGGTCAAAATTACTGATTGTGACTGATTTGATCACAAATTATGTAGGTAAAATGAAATGTATTCTGTATGATTAGAATATTATATTACACAACAGAAGTTCTAGGGGTAATGTAAGCAACAGCTTTGTAATGCACTATATTGTCAAGATATATTCAAACATGAATTGAGTCAACACAACTCTCAGTGATATTGTAATGCTGTTCCAGTAAGGTCAAGAGATACTTATTCCTTCATTTCAAGCCACCTTTCTCTCTCCTTTCAGCTCTCTTGTTTCTTCCATGGTATTCTCAGGGTAAACCAGTCACCTAGCAAAATATTATTTCAAGCACTTAAATTTTTTATCACCATTCTCTTGCTACAGGTAATTCCTATAGGAAGGCCCTGATCCTGTAAAACCTTGCAAGCAGTTTTCAGTGAAGCGTTCTACTTTAAATCGTACAAGACATTTGGTATGTGACACACTGCTGACATAAAAAAACAGTCTTAATTTCAGGATAGTAATCCTTTTTCATACACACAAGTTCCTTCTAATAAATACACAAGAGAGGAGCCATTTTAAAAAATACATATTTAGGATTATAAGATGTAGCTAAGCCTCTAAATCCCAGGCATTCCAATGTAAATTTGTCAGCTAAGTATTTTTAAACTCACAGTGGTATTTATACAGCTTGGCATTTAACCACACTTGGCACATGTTATTCAAAAAAAAGAAAAAAAAAAGTAGTGCTCCTTGATTCCCATCGGAAATTAAATGTGTAAAACTGCATACAACATATTTTGGAGATAATATTTTTTTTTCTATTTTAAGGTGAATCTGAAGTTTCTGTGATCACCCACAGGAAAAAATTACCAGTTACTTAGTCATTTAGGTTCAACATGCAATATTTTAAAATAATTTTAACTAGGATTTATGTAGACCTTTGAGTTTTCCTATGCAAATCAGTTGCTTTCTTGTTTTTAAAAATAATGACCTTGTGTGATAGAAAATGAGAAGCATCCAGCTGAGAAAAAGACTTTTAAAACATTCAGAATTGCATAGACTAATTTATGTGGCTTTTTGTACAGGAACAATAAACTGCAGCAGCATTAATAGAAACACTGGGAACTTCAATGGCTATAGAAGTTAGCAGCAAAACTTCATTTAGTCAAATTGGACTGGAGGTGAGATATGCAGGGAATGGGTAAAGTAGTAACAAGCCTGGATGCCTAGGGTTGTGATCAGGACTGTGAGTGGAGTTACATTGATAGAGTAATGTAAAGACTTGTGATTGGGATAAGGGTATCTTTAATTCTAGACAAATAAAAAAATCAAAGTGGAGGGAAAAAACTACCACCAAAACTGTAATTGTATATGAACATGAGGTGAAATACTCTTCTGGTTTTTTGTTTGTTTGTTTGTTTTCCCTGAGCAGGGAGGAAAATGTATTTTAAAAAATGAAATCAATTCAGAAAAATATTGTATTCTATACTAAGTATAAGCCTGATCATGACATGAGAAAGTATTTTGACTGATTCCTTATTATGATTTTGGACACAAAGCAAACATAATTATTTCAAGTAGGGTGCTATAAACAGAGGCAAATACCCTCCCTCTGCAACAGGCCCTCTCAACAACAGTGTTTGCCATTAGCAGTAACTTGTCTCTCGCTAACCCTTTTTCAATAAAATTTGTCTTATTTATTTTTGAATCATTAGACCTGTGTTCTGTCTTTCTTCATTGTGCTTGTTTCTTGCAGTCTTGACTTTTCCATATACTCTTGGCATTTCACTGTCACCACATTATTTTTTCTGCAGCTTTTTCTTTTTCAGGTATTTTCACAAGCTATTTGTTGGAGGTGATGGCTGTTATTGGATTAATACAAAAGAAATGTTCTTTATCTACAATAGTATTTAAATGGAATTGTGCCTTACCCTGTGAAAAATCTAAATTAAATCAGAATTATAACTTGCAAGGCAAAGGAAAACTGAAGGTAAGTAAAGTAGACAGAACTCAATAAACACAATTTATTACGTACCTTCAATGCATGTTTAATCTTGGCCATCAGTAATACTTGCAAGAAGAGATATAGTAAAAGTTATAGCTTATCAATAATTAATACCCGTTGAACAGTCTGATCATTATTCTTGTAAATAAGCATCTTAGGTTTTACTAGTTTGAGATGTTCTGTTTCCATCGGCCTTTGAGTGTAGCACAGCTATCTTGATGTTCCTTCACATTTGACATTGCTTTCAATTTGCATCTCTTACAGGGCATTCCAGAAAGTGAGACAGATGATTGACATCTCCACATCTAAAGCAATGTGGTTTTGTAGCATTACTTTAATATTTTAGCTTGCTTGCAAATGGGGCTTTCATTTCCCTTTGTATCATTTCTGTTTACTGCTCTGATGTTAACATTCTGTGAACTGTCACTGGAGGAGGAAATTTTGTTTTTTCTTTCCAATTGTTTCTGACAAACTCAACAGTCTTATAAAGGGTTAAATTGTCCTCAGCTGGCATTAATTTTGGATTTTTTTCTCCCCAATTATTTAATCACAAATCTATTTGTCGTCTAGAAAACAGAAACTATTTGAGCTGTAAAGACAAAGTCATGTGAAAAAGCTGCAAATCTATCACTCTTTTATTGGTGTTTTTTTTTTTTACCTCATTTCTGCAAAAGTAACATCTCCTGCAATGTTTAATATGGGCCAAATATGCTTAAAATATACTCATTTCTGGTGGGAATTGCATTATCCTTGTCTGTAGAATAAAAGGAGCAGCTGGTACGGCAGGTAAGCTGTAGGTAAGAATGTGGTAAAAAAAGCTTTTAAAACTGCATGTTTTCAAGGATGACTTGAAAGGAATACATGAAATCTAAGCGCCCCTGCTTTAGTAGCTCTCATGCTGGCAGAGCTGCCAATCAAGTAGGTGGACATGGGACTGCATCATGTCAATATAAGTAATGCCTTTTGCCATAAAGACATTGTCAGAAACACTGCATTGTAGATTTATTGAAGTAAGTAAATGGCCTGTAAGAATAAATGTTATCGCTCCTTTCCTTACATTAATATTTTCAATATTTTTCCATTTTAATTTTCAATATTTTCCCTTCTTGTGCAGAGTACCTGCACAAACTTCTGCTTTGTGCATTTAGTATGAGAAATATGAAGTCATAGACTCATAGAGCCATTATGTTTGAAAAAGAATTCCAAGGTCATTGAGTCCAACTGTAAACATTTCAACTCCATGCCTGCTAAACCATGTCTCATATAAATGTTTCTTGAACGCTGCCAGGGACGGTGACTCCACCCCCTCCCTGGGCAGACTGTTCCAATGCTTGACTACGCTTTCTGTGTAGAAATTCTTCCTAGTGTCTAACCAGAATCTCCTCCGGTGTAACTTGAGGCCATTTCCTCTTGCCCTATCCATAGTTACTCTGCAGAAGAGATCAACGGAGCTATAGATAGCAATAAGGTCTCCCCTGAGGCTCCTCGTCTCCAGAAAAAATAACCCCAGCTCTCTCAGCCACTCCTTGTGGAGTCTGTGCCCCAGCCCTTTCACCAGCTTCATTGCCCTTCTTTGGACATGATCCAGCATCTCTACGTCTTTCTTGTAGTGAGAGGCCCAAATAGTTTCTGCTTCTACCAAAAGCTTTTCTATTTCTTTGCTTCACACAGCAAAAACTGATAGCTGTCGCTGGTTCATATTATAATATAAAAGGAAAGAATTTACATATTTTACATAATAATTTACATAAATAAAAAGCTTCTGCTTAATTCTTTTAATTCTGCTTAATTCTTATTACTTCTTCTTTAATAACATAATGGCAGGTCTTTTTCATGGTTTCCCCTTGCATGTACATTTATCTCCTGGAGTAACTGTCTGGCACCAAATCCTCAAGAGACAGTACTTCCTGAGCTTCTTTAGGAAACATCTGCCTTTTGTGAACCAATGTCAGTTTTTAGTTAATAAATAGTTAGCTATTTATCTGAACTTACTTTGAGCATTCCTTCCAGCAATTGGTATACTCCAGTCTGACCTTTTCTCAAGAAACTGAATGTGACAGTATGTCTCTGTTATTCTGTGTAACTGGAAGAGACTAAAGGAATTGTAACAAGGCATGTTTTGTTTGCTAATAATATTTCACGTTCAAGATATTCAGTCAAATAGCTGACATCAGCACAATACCATTTTAAACCAGACATTTTCTTTCATATATGTATATAAATATATATTAGAACTGTACTTTTCTGTGGTTGCAAGGAACCTTGTGCATGAAAAGGCTAGGACATGTGCTAAACATGGTTCACTCTCTCAGATAGAGAAAACAGGGAAAAGTGTACAGTAAGCAGAGCCTGTGCCTAAGAGCAGGTCATCTGAAAATGGGAAGAACCTGTCAGTTCTATTGCATGAGTAGACTGTCATAGTTAAGAAGAATTACTGTACTCTAAGGTCAGGGATCAACAGGAAGGGCTGAGAATATAAGGTGATAGAAAGTGTTTTAAGTCTTGTAAAATCTTACAAAAAAAAAAAAAAAAAAAAAAAGACCAGGAAATTGTAGGGTACATGCATTAGGAGAAGTGTTGCCAGCAGGTAGAGGGAGGGGATCCTTCCCCTCTACTCAGCTCTGGTGAGGACGCACTTGGAGTATTGTGTGCAGTTCTGGTCTCCCCAGTACAAGAAGGACACTGAGCTTCTAGAGAGGGTCCAGCGGAGAGCCACGAAAATAATTAAGGGACTGGAGCATCCATCTTATGAGGAAATATTAAAAGTGAGCGAGCTGTGCCTGTTTAGTCTAGAGAAGAGAAGACTGAGAGGAGATCTGACCAATATGTATAAGTACTCAAGGGGTGAATGTATGGAGGATGGGGCCAAGCTCTCCTCGGTAGTGGCCAGCGACAGGGCAAGGGGGAATGGGTACAAGTTGAAACACACGAAGTTCCATCTCCATGTGAGGAGGAACTTCTTTCCTGTGAGTGTGACAGAGGCCCGGCACAGGCTGCCCAGGAGGTTGTGGAGTCTCCTTCACTGGAGATCTTCAAAACCCACCTGGATGCCACCCTGTGCCCTGTGCTCTAGGTGTCCCTGCTGGAGCAGGGAGGTTGGACTAGATGATCTCTAGAGGTCCCTTCCAAGCTTAAGCATTCTGTGATTCTGTGATGTGTTCCTGAATTTGGGAATCTCTTCAAAGAGATTAGCTTTGGGGGGTGTGTAGCATTCTACCTAAGTAAAATGATAAAATAATCCCTGCATCACAAAAATAGAGGAAGGGGGAAAGGAGGCCCCAAATCCTCTGCACGCAACAGAAATTTGATGAATTTTGGAGTCTGAGAAATAAATGCTTGTGAAGGAGGTCTAAAACTGGGATACAAGTAACTTTTATGAATCTGGATGTTCAAGTTATTTTGGCAGTTGAACTCTGCTGAATGTGAAACACAACTGAAGTGACATGAACCTGAGGTGGTGCTTTGGCCTGAAGATAGACTGGGTATGGCATGAGTAAGAAATTGTCAGTTAATTTTATCTCAGTGCAAAAGGCTGATGCAGAAACCTATTCAGCATAAATTGTCATGATTTTGAAATAAGAGTGATAGATAGAAGTAGATGTAAAGCAGTAGAAGTAAGTCACGGGGTTTGATGTCTCTGCTAAAACTTTGGTATGTTGAAAATCTAAAAAGCCCAATAACATTGAATAAACTATGCAATTTCTTGAATGAACATGATTAAGTTTGTCCCAGTCTGTTACATTTGTACGATGCCTGGCAGGATAAAGACTTGGTTTCTAATATTATCCACAGCAGTTAATGAAAATGAACACAGATATTAATTGCCTTTTCTATATCTGAAAACCATCTGCTTTTTCTGCTAGTCAATTGAAGTGCCTGAATTTAATTGTATAGGTAAAATACACTCATACAAAGATTAAGGAAAGATGATATAGTAACTGTAATTTGACCACACATCTCTTAAATGTATTGTTTTTAGTTAAAACTTAGACAATATTTGTAAAAAATATGTACTGCGATAATAACTGAAAATACTGAAGACCTCAGTCTTTAATTTTGTATCAGTAATACAGAATGTAAAAAAAAATCCTCCTCTTTTTACAAATTGTCATTCATCTGACCTCAGACTGGTTATGAGAGGTACTAAAGATCAGTCTTGCAGACCCTGTCATCAAAGATATGGCATTCTCAGGTTAAATTTTTCTAACACCTCAGAGTACTGAGGGAACTTGTGCTAGTGAGCTAACTGTATTAACTCAAATGTCTTTCCTATTTTACTAAGGATACTGAAACCACCTATGTCACAGTGACCATCTTCAGAATTAACTGAGGCTCTTCATCCCTGTGGAAGAAATTACAGCCTTAACCTCTCAACCTGACTGAGGTCCAGAAAGGCTTTTGAAGATGAAATATCTTAATTTTCATATAGGCAAACTGCTCTGAATTCCAGGTAGAAATAATGGTTACACAGTAGGGAGCAAGAACACACCAGTCAGAACTGCAAGCTCTCAGAGTTTCATACACTCCATACACTTCACTTCTAGTTTGGATATAGAGATCTCTTTGAACAAAAACTGTTGATTTTCTCTCTGCTATGGTTCAACTACAGATCTGCTTTGGACTTTACAAACTGTTTTTTTTTTTTTCTCTCTAAATGATAGCTGGCTGGATGTGCTCAATGTCTGTGCTCACAGAAACCCACTGTAAGGCAGTCATTTTATAGTATCACCAGTCTAATATAAAGCTTACAGAAATGCCAATATTGTGGCTATATGTACAGTTGCAGACATACCTACTATTTAGCTCTACAAATTCCAAGTGGGTCTCACTATTTCTTAATGGAGACACAGCCTTAATTTCCATGAAGGTAACTTCAGCAATTCTTGTTAGTCCCCTTAAAGGAACATCTAGAGGGAAAAGGGGGCTGAGCTAGAGCTCTTATAGAGTAGATCTTGAATATTAAGGTGTCGCTATTCTATGTTACAGACAGACAGGATGCACCTGGATTTATATCACCACAGAGGTATACACACATAGTTCCAAGAAATCCAAGGGAACTTCACTTATCATAAAGTAAGTTCATGGTAAAGTATCTGACTGCATCGGGGTCTATAAAAGGTTACATTTTTTTTCTTTATTTCCTTACTCCACCCTCACCAAACAATCAAAAAGTTTGTGGAAATAATCTATTTTCTGATGCTCTTCTTGCAGGCAGTGTGGCTTCACACCACCCTTTCTGCTGAGGGTGATTAAGTGATACCAAGTTGCCCACGATGTACTAGATATTCCAGGCTTCTGATACTGAGGAAAATGGGCAGTTTACAGATATATATACTAACAAGCAGAAACCTGATACTGTTCAGACTTTATGATAGGAAAAATGCAGCACTGAATTATCTTTTTTATCTTTCTAATATGTTTAAAATAATAGGAAAAAGAAGTCACATTATGATATATGGCACTATAAAAGGAAACATCCAGTTGTCAGGAAGAGGAAATCTTATTAATAAAATTGAGAAAAATTATGTTTTACCTAAATTAGTTACCTACTTAATTTATCAACACCTGCTATAAAGCCTTGATAAACAGTAAAGATAGAAATAATTCCAGCTAAAAACTTTATCAAAACCCCTTAGGGCTTTTGTGGAATCATAAACCAAAACCAATTGCATTAAAATTTTGTTATAGAATAAAATAGAGTAAAAATGCATCTTGTTAGTCCAAGCTAATGTTTTAGCTATTGGAAGAAAATCCTCTCTATCTGAATCAATAATACATTTTATGAAAGATAGTTTGTGATGTTTGAAAGGTACAGTAAAACATTTATTTCTAAAGAAAACCTCTTAAACTATGAATAAAGTTACTCTTAATTAGATGTGCACAGTGTTAATTAGTGTATCTTTTCAGTGTCATGTTCATGCAGGGGAATGTGAATAGAAATGCAAAATCAGCATAATTTTCCGAGTAGGTTATTGATAAAATGGTAACTCCTAACAACCTATATTTGTGAAAAGATAATGACATGAGTTTGCTCTGATGTGGATAGGTTTCCTTTCTTTCTAACTGTCATACATGACAGTGATTGTAAAACTGGAGAAATTGTGAAATCAAGTATTGTTGAAATGGAGAAGACTGTCTTCAAAACTATGTCTGAAAACCTGTTTTACTAGGTCAAATCCCAGTTCTAGAGTCCAATCCACCTACTCCTTTATTAACCTTATTATTTCTTTGGGGAGGGCATATGGATATATTAATAGAATCACAGTATTGTTGGTAGTTTGTGGGTGCTTTTAATCATAAATTGCAAGTCCAAACACAAATTATAACAGAGTTTTGTGGCTGAAACCCACATCAATGGCAAAAATTAGAATTAGATGCTTTCATATGAATATGCACTTTTAGCCTAAGAATATACACTTTTGGATCTTCAACTCATTAATTTTATAGGCACTAATGCAATGGGTAAGATCTTCACACTTGTGTTCTGCACTGATAGAAATAATAGACTAATGATCTCTCTCAACATTACTCATTTCTATGAACTAATGATCCCTTTCCATGGAGGAAATCATTTTTTACAAAGTTATATCATAGTTCTGAGTGATAGCGAGTTCAAATTAGGCTGTTAAACACCAATGTGCTTACCAACTATTAATTCTTCTTTTTAATTGCTTTTAAACCCCACCTTATTTCCCATTGTTTCTAGACTGTTCTAAACAAGACAGGGGAGGATGGCTTGTAATTTTTAAAATGCACCAGCATGTGGTGGAAAAGCAGCATTTTCTATCTACAGCAGAGTCCTTCAAGATGCTTCTCTCTCCAGTCAAGCTAAATGTTGAATTAGCTATAGTTTAATTAAGGAATAATGGAGCAATTGGCTTCTCTGAGGGTGGTGAGTTGATTTATTTGGATTTGTTCATTTTTCTTTCTGAATTTGGTAAAGTTTTCCTGGAAAGAAAAATTAGCAGTCCTATTTTTTATCATTTGTGTCAGAGAGCTGATTCTAAGATCTCAAATTTGAAAGCCAACAGGGATGAGTCGAGGTGCCTAGAGCCTGAGACAGTTCCATGCCACTCCACTGCTCTCCTACCTAATGGTGTGAAAAAGAATGTCTTGTTAAAAAAAAAAAAAAAAAGAGGAGAGGGGGAAGGAAAGTGAGAGGAAGAAAAGTAAGGAGGCTTCATGTTAGATTTTTACTTTAATTCTGTAATAGCTGTAGCTGGAACCTAAGCAGAACTGCTAGGAGGTTACTTAGTTTTTTTGGTAGAAAGACAATCAGAACAACTGTTTTAGCTGTCCTATCCAAGCTCTTGAAACATCTTGAAGATTACGTCTTATAGGTGTGTTTTTTTCGGGGGGTTAGGCGAGGGAAAGGATACTGCACAGGCGTTCCAAGCCCCTTGTTTTTGCCATATTGCTCTGCTTGTTTGTCCTTTGTCTTCACTAGTTTTTCTATGCCATATACCCTCTCCTGCTCTTTTCTTCACCCTGTTGGACTCCCTGATTGAAAATATGCTGTATTATGTATGCTTGCTATATTTGAACTACTGGGCTTTACTGACATGGTTTAAACCATGCAACAGAGACACTAAACTGTGAGTGTGTGTGTGTGTGTGTGTGTAGAGGGAACATTTAATGAAAGTCTCCAGTGCCTGCAGGGCAGAGATGGAAGTCTTCAGCAATGGTAATCACAAATGAATGGACCTCCAGAGTTTCAGGCTGCCCAAGGTCTCATGCTGCAGAATTTATATTAAACTTGTGTTTCCTGTGGATTTTGCTGGACTTCTGATTTTTTAAAACAAAACAATCCTACCGTTTTTCACTGCTGCAAAGAAAATAACATGCTGTGGAAAAGCCTCCACAGTGGATAATACACATTGATCAGAATAAACGAAAATAGTACTTCTCTCTACTCCTCATCATTAGACAAATAAAATTTTGAAACATGCATAAAATCCAAGAGTAGAGCATAAACACTCCAATATGATAGCTCGTACCATTTCTCTGAGATATAAAACTTGCCTTTTGGAGCATCTGCAAGTAGAGGAAGATCTATTACACTAAAATATCACCTTTTTATTCTTTCGCTGCACACACCACATCATGCAGTACAAAGACAAAGAAATCATCTCCCATCTCATACAATTTCTGAATAGTTACCAACACAGATACAAGCCAACATGTTAATTATAGACTTGTAAAGATTCATATTAATCTTTTTTTTTTTTTCTTTTTTTTTTTCTGGTAGATATTCTTTTTCTATTGCCATAAGTTGCTGAAAATTGCTCATTAAACTTCAAGCAATGCAATGTAACGCTTGCTACCATTTATAGGCAAGGCTCTCCAAAGCACAATTAGAGGGAGTATTATGACACAGAACAATGGAGACAATTATTTCTGAAGTTTATTAATGCTAATTAGCATATGGCATCTAAGACAGCTGCTGATACTTCATGGCTAAATACTGAGGGACTAATTAGCGTTTGATGTTAATTAGCTTCTTCTGCATGTACACTGTCCTTAGATGTATATGCACTGTCACCACTGGGCTATTAAAAATCTGGCCTAAGCTTTCTTGCAGCGGTATGGTATGGCATTTACGAGATTTTATAGACTGCACAGTACAGCTCTCCAATGCGCCCTTAATAGCCAGTGTAACAGCTTTAACAAGTCAAATTCACAAAATCACTTTGCAGTATATTACCACATTGCATTTTAGACTAACTGAATAGTGTTGAAATTGTTTAAAAATGGCAGTCTTTCATTTTTATTAATAGAAATAGTAACCTAAGAGATGAAAAATCATATATAATGAACTGAGAAAGAAAGAAAGAAACAAAGCAGAATTTCTTGGCTTTATATGGTGTTATGTACTATTTAGTTTTAATCTTGTTTGTTCTGAATACAGTTAATCTGCTTTTGTTTTTCTTTTGTTTTCTTTTTTTCCCCAGGAGATCCCTTTTCTCTCTGTATTATCAAACATGTATGCCTTACAAAATTTAACAGAATTTAGAATGTTGTTTTTAAAAAAGAAAACAATAAAATTGTCTTTCTGTAGCTAGCAAGCAGGAAATGAGCATTTCTTCTTTCTTTGTTATCAGATTACAATTGCTTTAAACATGAGTTTATTATTTAAAATCAGATTTAGCCAAGACTACTAGCACTCTGTGGGGAATTCCATGTCAGTCATAAGTTTTTTTTTTTTTTTTTAGCAAGGTAGTGTGTATGAGATGTAGGTTTTAGTTTTCTGCTTCTAGTCACTAATTCTTATCTGTTTTTAGAACACTGATTTCCTTAAACAGGAAGAAAGCAACCTGAACAAAGCCCCAGAGAGGCCAATAGCAAATCAAACGAGGTTACTAATTAAATCTTCTGTGTGAGTCAAAGTTGTCTTTTATTTCATTGTGACTGCAAGTGTCATATTTCAGAACCATTTTTCAGAGGACAGAGGGGAACAAGGACAGGACCTAGGAAGTTGAGTTTCTACAATATAAGATTCTAAAAAAGAAGATCAAATCCTCCATCTAATTTCTAGCCCTAGATCTGGAAGAGCGAGAGCTACCTTGTCAGGTCCAGTATGGTAAAACGTATCTTTAAATGGCTTAACATTAAATGCAGTAGTTGTGCAGCAGCAAAAAGCACTTCTTTTATTCAGGGATAATTATAATGACTTCATTACATTAAAAGGATCTCTCCCCAACATGTTGAGTCTAAGCTGATAATTAAAAGTTTTGGGGTAAAGACAAGTGATTTAAAAAGTATATGTTAAATTCTGGTGATTCATGTAAAATCTGAAGCCTCTGAAAGCCTTTATTGAAACTACAGCATAAAAACAACCATAGGATCTTGCTATTGCAGGTTGATAGAAGTATCTTTGATAAAACATGACTGTGATTTGAAAGAAACAGAGTCTAAGCGGAAGCTGAGTGAGGATGAAGAAGTGTAAGAGGTGTAAGAAGTCAGGCAGAGAGGGCAGGAGAGCTGCGTGGATGAGCAAGGAGCTTGTGGCAATGCTCAAGCAGAAGAAGGCGGTATACAGAATGTGGAAAAAAGGACAGGCCCCCTGGGAGAAATACAGGAACATAGTCAGGGAATGCACAGACGCAACAAGGAAAGCCAATGTGTGTTTGGAATGCAATCTGGCAAGAGATGTTAAAAATAACAAGAAAAACTTCTTCAAATATATTAACAGCAAAAGGAAGATCAGAGAAAACGTGAGTCCGCTGGTGAACGGGATGGGCACCCTGGTTACGAATAACACGGAAAAAGCAGAGCTGCTGAATGCCTCCTTTGCTTCAG
>NW_010583430.1:69304-89274 GCF_000705375.1 Tinamus guttatus
ATGAAGAGGATCTCCAGCAGGTCGAGGGAGGTGATCCTGCCCCTCTACTCAGTCCTGGTGAGGCCGCATCTGGAGTACTGTGTCCAGTTCTGGGCCCCACAGTACAAGAGGGATGTGAAGCTGCTGGAGAGAGTCCAGCGCAGGGCTACAAGGATGATCAGAGGCCTGGAACATCTGCCCTATGAGGAGAGGCTGAGGGAGCTGGGCCTGTTCAGCCTGGAGAAGAGAAGGCAGAGAGGAGACCTGATCAGTGTCTATAAGTACCTCAAGGGAGGCAGTGAGGAGGATGGGGCTGGTCTCTTTTCAGTGGTGGCCACCGACAGAACTAGAGGTAATGGCCACAAATTGAAACACCAGAAGTTCCACAGGAGCGTAAGGAAAAATTTCTTGACAGTGAGGGTGACAGAGCACTGGTACAGGCTGCCCGGAGAGGTTGTGGAGTCTCCTTCTCTGGAGATCTGCCAAACCCGTTTGGATGTAGTCCTGTGCCACGTGCTCTAGGTGACCCTGTGTGTGCAGGGGGGTTGGACTAGATGACTCTAGAGGTCCCTTCTGACCTTAAGCATTCTATGATTCTATGATTCTATGAATGATTCTATTGGCATCACTGGGAGAGCACCAATAAAGAGAGACCTGTTGTAAAAATAAAATAGAATAAAATAACTCAAAATCTAGCAAGGATAGCATGGGGAGTATATATACTAGAATGACCACTATAAGCAAAGTTAATGTGAATGGGAAAAATCCAACAAATTAGGTGGTTCAACTCAGGGTTTACACGATACAGGTAAAAAGGACTTTATATATCCTCCTATTAATTCCTCTCAGGAAAAATGGATAACGTTGTAGTTTAATATATACGGTCTGTTAGTCCTAAACAAAAGTGAGGTATTTCGTTTGGACCCTGTGTACGATAATGAGTTGCCATAAACTGTGATACCAGCTCTGAAAGTGTTAAAGAGATAAAGATTCCATAGGTTTTACGGGGTAGGCATATCTTCACAGAAGGACTGTAGCTAGGCAGATAACTGGCAAACTGCACAGGATAAAATTTATAATGTAACCATGGAAAAGAGCTCTGCATATTAAACCTTAAGACTTACCAAGATTTGGATTTGCCATACAAACAAAAGACCAAAATAATCAAGGACCAAAATAATCTTCCATGGAATGGGAAATCTTTCTGCAGAATTTCAAACAGAGTTGAAATATCCGTATTGTCTCAGTTCAAGTCCTTGGGAAAGTTTCGCTTTTCTGAAGGTCAATCTCAGCTGGAAAGGCAAATTGCTCCCTGGTTCATCAGGTGAATACAACCACTAGGAGTTGTACATTCATACAAAACTGTACCAGGAGTACAGTACATCAGGTGAATCTAAAATGTGTTTTCTGTTACCGTATTCTGTTCAGCAATGCAGGCTGCAGATTGATTTCAATAGAAAGCAGCTCTGTGGTGGCCCTGGTGGGTAGTGAGCTGAGCATGAGCCAGCCCCAGCAGTAAAGGCAGCCAACAGATCCTCGGGCTGTATGAACAGGAGCACAGTCGGCATGCTGATGGAAGAGGGCATTCTTTTATTTGGCACTTCTGAAACCACATCTGGAGTACTCTGCCCATGTTTGGTGTCTCTAATATGGGAAAGGAGGTAACATGCTGAAGCAAGTCCAGGAGAGGCCACCAAGATGGCCAAGCACATTGTCTCTGAGGAGAGACTTCAGGAGCAGGCTTAGTTCAGCCTGGAGAAGAAAGGATGAGTAGGGAGAGAAAGGATTGCTCTCTATAACTACCTAATGGGAGAGTACAAACAAGCCAGGGCTATAACAGAGTGGTAGGATGAGAGACAACAAGTAGGATTCCCACTGGATAAAAGGAAAGAGATTTATGCAGAGGGAGTGGTGAGAAACTGTGTTTGAGATTCTGTGCTTGGAGATATTCAAAAAGCAACCAAACACAGCCCTGATCACCTTGATATGGCTGGAACTGCTATGAGATTATCTGGTGACATTCATGTGTTTCTTCCAACCTATTTTTTCTACTCTTCTTTGAACTGAAGGCAGAGAGACTTTTTACACGACACTTAGGAAAAAATATTGGCTGAAAACCATATGCTAGTTAGAAATGCTTCTGCATGACACAGTAAAAAAGTCTCTCCTGTACTCAAAGGTTACAGAACCCTGAAGAGTAAGTGCAAAGTAGTATGAGCACCAGCTGGCAGAGCTGCTGGCATACTTCCCAAGTTTGAGAATGAGGAGGGAGAAAAGGGAGTGAGCAAGAGTGCCACACATGCAGTTGCAGCCCAGGCGCCTTCTGGGGTTTGTAGCTTTAGACCCTGGCAGCACCATATGTTGAAAGACCTCCACAGCTAGGCTGCTTGGAGCTCTGCTCTGCATATGCTGTTACTGCCATACCTCATCTGTTGTGCCAGCAGCTGGGCACACGGATTTGCTGATTCTCTGGACCGCTGCATGGGATTAGGCCCCAAATAAAATTAATATAGAGAAGGAATCTCTGCCTGCTTCTTTTAACCAATGCCTGATACTAGTGACATCATTCCTACCTGCTATGCAGCTGCTCTTGTTATCAGATCAGTGGGGTATACCAGAGGGGTGATACCTCCTGCTGAGTGATTTAGATAGAGTTAGTAGTGACATTCTAGAAACAACTTGACAGTCACTAAATGACTAGCAAATATCTTGGAATCTGTAGTTCAATGGTTGATCTAGATTATATTTTTCACGCATTAACTTGAAAAAATTAGGTTCATCTACTCTGTAAAAATGATATTACATATGTAGCAATGATGTTGTGTGAAATGCGATGTCATAAATCTGCTACAGAAGCAAAATAAAGTTATTTGTTACTACCAAAGAATATAAAACATGTTTTTAAGACTCAGAAAATCTTAAATTGTAGTCTTACATCATTTCTTCAGACCATTCTTCCATAAAATAAAAGAGATACTGAAATCAGATTACCACGTAGTTTTTAAATAAGCACTGAGGGTCTAATTGAGTTATGAAACATTATGAAAACATGGCCTAGGCAAGGGCCAATGTTTTGACTTAATTTAGTGAAACTGTCTTCTAAAATCACAGCCAACTCCCTGATTGCAGCTACTGTCGGTATTTCATACTGGGGGACTATGGGAGGTGGAATGATCAACTTGAAATTAGATCCAGTAGTCATGCATTATGAACCTCGGTTTTGTTCCTGGAATTATTTTGCTTGTAATCTGGCAGTGCATTTTGGAATTAGAGAGCTCTGCATGACTGAAAAGTCAAAGAAAATGCTCTCCCCTGACATTCCATTTTGCTTTTTTATTTATATTAACACCGTCACCTAGGCTCATGTATACAGCATACTGACACTCGACCAAATCTAAACTTATTACACATTGCAAGAGACATCCTCCTAGAACAATAGATACCCCAAATTAGATTTTGCTGGTGCATATTTATGGAAAAAGTACTGAAGCATAACAATTGCCCTTTTGAGGTATGTACTCTGGTGAAACCATCAATGAACTGACAGAAATGTAAATGAGAATACATCCAGTTTGAGAATTAGAGCTGCTCAGACTATAGATGAGAATGGAGGGAAACATTCAGTATCCAGGGGAAAAAAAAAAAGTATTGCAATCTGCAGGCTTGTCCTTCGGTTTGCTTAGACACAGTTTTCCTTGCAACTTTGCAGCTTAAAATAACTAGATGATAGCAAATGCAAAGATTTTAGAGGTTTTAAAATGTCTGAGAAAGTATCATTTACTGCTAAAAGCCTTGTAATATATTTAAAAATTCAAGAGCAAATTCTAAAATGTACCTATGACACCTGCTTTGCTATTAATGGAGAAGGTCTTTCTTTTGTTTTTAATGATCTGGAAAAAAAAGCATAATGTTATTCAAAACTAAGATACAAAGCTTTAGTGTCCCAAGGGAAGACAAAATTATATTTTTTTAGAAAATAAAGTTTAATTTTCTACATTATTATTTTACTATATTTATCGAATCAAGTATGCAGAGGACATGAGATGGCATCCATATGAAAAATGGCAAATAGACAAGTATCAGACACATTTGTGTAACAAATGTTCTCTAACTGCTAATGCATTTTCCTCAGAATCTACTTACCAGCATCAAAATGATAGTTCTTTAAGAAAGTAAAAAGGAAAAAAAAAAAAAGATTGCCATAATTTGTCATAGAAGACAACTGCTGTAAACAAAAGTACATATGGGAAGGCAGTTTCTTGCACAAGCAGCAAGGAAAGCTAGCGTCTAAACTTTTTGCTTTTTAACTCTGTGCTTATGTTAGTCTTTTTTTTAATCATATTTTTAGAGAAGATGATTGTGTGTTGAGAGGGGTTTGTATTCAGCTGGGTCTATTTCTGGAGTATTTAATAAGTTTTTCAAAGGTTTTACTTCTATTTCCAAAGTAATATGTAACAGAACAGCTGACTCACTCTAACCAGAGCTGCGGATACCTACTGCTGTACTGTACTCCAGTTACACGGATTTTGGACCTTGTCAGTTCAGCCTTTGACTTCCATCTGGTCAGTATGCAAAGGGTGGACCGGCACAATGCCAGGTCTCATTCTATGTTTATTAGGGTTGTGGCCAGGGCATGCATCTACAGCAAAGACCTCAAAAGACCTCCTGTATCTTTCATTCATTCTATATGTACAGTCCCGTCCATCTCGCTTAATTTTTTTGCCCTATAATCTGTTTAGAAAATCTGGTAGAATACAGAAGTTTCAAGATAAGATGTTATCTTTCAGCTCCAGCCACAATTACTGCCTCTTCTCCTGTATCTTAATTCCTCTTTCGTTGCCTATTTTCTTCCTACTACTTTTATCCCTATCAGTTGTCACATCTCCCACTTTTCTCAATATTTTTTATCTCCCAATACTCACTTAGTCATCCATATAAAGCAAGAAAACAAAGAACAGAAAGAAAAATTGCTCATAGTAGCTCCTAGTTCTGTTAACTGAGGCATATCAGACAGAGGGCCATGGAAAGCTTAAATTCTGTGAGAGAAAGAAGTAGAAAGTTCAGTGAATAGTAACTTAAAGCACTAAAGGGATGACAATTTACAGGGAAAAAGAAAGAATGCTTTTTATATTAGCTCTATGATAAACAAAAGTCAGATTATTTTGGCTGAAGAGAGAGAGCAAAGGTTTTCAGAGAGTGTCTTCTCTCTTTCCTTTCCACTACAGTTTCAGCTATATCCCTATTTCTCCTTAGGGGAGCATAAAAACGAAACTACCAGAGAAAAATATCAGTATAGCCTGGATTATTGCAATTTTTAGCAACCATCCCCCTGAAGGTCTTTCCAGAACAAGCTTAAATTGTAAGTGGAGACTTACAGGCTGGTATTCAATGAGGACTCAACACACTTGAACAACGGCAGGAAAACACCTCTGATTTCAGGATTTCTTCATTATCCAGTTTCAAGTCATGCAAAAGACCACTTTATGTAAAAAGTTGGAAAAGGTCTTAAGTAAATTTGAGCCGTTTTGCTCCTTCCCATGCTGATATCAGTTCTGCTGGCAAGGGAAAGAAGCAGTAGAGTATAAATAGACTATTCAATAGAATATATGTTAAAATAGTTTTGTAGAGCATGGTAAATGGTTTGGTAGAGCACGTTATGTCCCTGGTAATCATCATTACAAAAGATACCTTTAGACAAATGCTTACAAATTAACTTCACTTAGAAAGAGTTCTCTCATAAATAACAGAAATAGTGGGGCCAAACTTCCAGAAGGTAGTTTGGCCATTCACTCATTGGCCATTCACAGAATACCTGTGAATGCGCATACAAAATAATTTTGATATTGCCTGCAAAATATTTGTGCTTCCTATGTATATACGCAATACAAAAGCAAACACATTTCACAGATATAAATACAGGCAGCTGTAATTATTAACCTTACTGAAAGTGCTTTAGTAAGGTGAAGCTCAGGTGTAATTTCAATTTTAGATTAGTTTGTATATAACAGAGGCTGGCAGAGGAGGGAGAAACATCTGCCCTCAAATTCATATTTGAATTCAGTAATAAGGGACAGTGAAGAGATGCTATCTGATCATCTCTTTTCACACAAGAACAGACACATTATTTCTGTTTTCCCCCAAAAGAAATAGAAGTATGATTTGTTACTCAAGCATTGAATGGATCCATTTTTAATCACTATATTTTGTATTAGATCAAAATCCCCCATTATAATCACTTTCTTTTCCTTGTAGGTTTTTTTTTTTTTTTTTTTTGATTATGCTCTGGCAGTTGTAAATAGTGAGTTTCAAATCAGCTATCTCAATAGCAAATCTAATTACATATAATCTAATTAATAAAAAAATCTGCAATTGAGCTTTAAAAGGAATATATTTTTTGCAACAACAGAAATGAGAAGAATTTAAAGACACAGTGGTCAGGGGAATCCATAACAACATAAAATACCTATGGAATGCATTAGGAGTTGGCATTTGATAGTTTTACATATCCCAGACAGTTGCTCTGCACATTAAAGATGCTTGTAATTTCGTCTTATGGCCTTCATTATTTGTGTGTGTGTGTTTACCTTAGTTTGGAATAATCAATGAGAAAATAATAAGATGGGACATACATTTGCCACAGAAGTTTTTCTTACTCAGGAACTAGTTATTCTACAGTGAGAGTAGGAGACTTTGAGGAGGAGGTCAATTGACTGCTCATCAGAAGTTCAGAAGAAGAATAAGGAAAAATATTTCTTTGGGGATAACATGAAATATTTATTCATCTTCCCTGAAAACACATTCTCATCTCTTTCCGTTTTTCATTAACTCCATACTGCATCCATCTCATGTTTCTTCCTAAAGGATATTCCGCTGTAGGTTTTTTTTTTTTGTTTTTTTTTTTTTTGACAACTAATATCTGGTGAGCTAATATTCTTGTCAGCTTTAATATTAGAAAGGGTCTACCGCAGATTTATTCATTCCTTTGTTTAATAATATTTAAGATATTTGTAGCTAATACCTTGTGTTTCATTGTTCCAAATTTCTTAGTCACAAAACTGTCTTCTGCTCTGAAGAAGATAGACATGACTTAAGTTTTGGGATGGTAATACAACAGTCCCAAACTCCTTATGTTCCTGTTTTAAGTTTAAGGGAGACAATCTGTCCTAATAAGGGTACAAAGAATATTTGTAATTTCTTTACTATATTGTTTGTATTAATCTGAACTTAAAATGAGAGGTTAAAATTGACACCCCAGGTATACTTAGAGATTTGTAGAAGGCAATTAATTTGACAACAAGACTTCAGTCACAAAATTCCAAAATCAGGAATTCTATATTTGAAATAAGAAAGAGAGAAAGTTCAGATAATCCAGTTAATTTCAGTTTTGGGACATTTTATGGATACGAATATTAATGCATTATTTCTGTGACAGTATCTAAAATGTTTCAGAATAACCATAAATAAAGATAGCAGCTCTACAACAGAAGACTATGGCATTTGTAAAGCTCTTTGGGTGATAAAAGGGTAAATAATACAATAATCTTCCCAATGAGCTTGGTATATTTCTTAATTTAAAAAATACAAACCCTCTTTTTCTTTCTTAAAATGAAGATGATTTTGCCATTGTCATTAACAGAAATGAAGACAGATCTTTAGACAGTAAGCACAAAACATATATTGGAAATGCCATTTGCCGCATTAAAGCACTGATAAGTCAATGAGAACATCTCTTGTATGCTTTTAAAACCAAGTATCTAAAAATGAAACAGGCCTGCTGACTGAGGAAAATACTAAAAACAAAACAAAACAGCAACACAGCCAACTTGTTAATTTATGATCTGAATGTCTGAAATTATTGAAAAATTCTGATCAACTGATCAGCCAACCAACTATTCCTGTGCACTTCATAATTTCCTTATTGCTTAGTCCAAGACTATATGGATATTTTTTTCAGGGGAGAGAAGAAGTCTGTTTATGTCAGCAGATGTGTAGAAAGGCATGAATTTGCTGGGGGTTTTTTTGTTTGTTTGCTTTTGTTTTCTGTGTAGTTTTGTTTTGTGTTTAAACTCTTGTGGCTCACTTTCCTCCTTTGTAAAGTTAGCAGAGTACTATGGTACGCTAATACTTTCTATAAATGAATTAGTGCTTAAATATTGTTTATGAAGCACCTTAGTACCCTTAGAAATACAAACAGCCTGTAAAATATTTATTTTAAAATAATTTAATAGTTTATTTCCGTATCTTAAAGAAATATAACTAACCTTGCAATATTTTTTCCTTTACCTCAGGGACAGGAAATTTTAAATTATGTTCTAAAAGCAAAACCTACCAAGCAAAACTGTGTTTATTATTCATGAAAAAAAAAAAAAAGTGTCTCCTCTGAAGGAATGATAGCACCCTATTTGTGTGAAGACTGTTTATTAAAATCTTCCAAAAATTCATTCAGAAAGAAATATTTTTACCAGTCTTCTTAAATTAGACTTTTTTCAAGTAGTTAAATATTAAACAGGCTTTACAAATACAAATATAGACATTATTTTCTTTACATGCAATGAAAGCTGTTCCTTGTCCTCCTCCTGCCACCATTAAAATAACATCAACTCTTCACAATTATCTTAAATTCTTCTGGAAATATTATTTAGGAAAGAAACAAATAAATAGAGTAATAAACAAAAAGCTGGACTCCAACTTAGCATGCAAGAGCTTTTTCTTCAAATCTAACACTCAGTCCCCTGAGATGATGAGCATCTCTATGTTGTATTGTCTTTAGGAATTGTTTATTCCTGTATAAAAAATAATAATAAAATTTGTTGACTGGTTATCCCTCTTGCTGCCAATTCTGGGGTTCTTGCTTCTGTTCTTTTTTGCATGTAACCACTACCGCACTTCAGAATATTCTAGATGCCTCTACGATTAATCCACACTAACATCTTCTGAATTTTATGTCAGTTTTCCTGCATTAGATCTTTGCTTTAATATCAGCTTTTAATGTGTTACATACTGTCTTTTACTTCTTTTTTTCAGCTTTCATTGCTACCTTACTAGTTTTAAATTCCTCAGTTCTGCAATTATAGTTCTTTTGACACTAGACCCAGGGAACTTTATTTCTATCTATGTATGAAAATACTAAGCACAGTTTCTCATGATGGAGTTTTTTTGGATTGCAGCTAACATCACTTATTCTAGACCTTTAAGAGTCTAATTACATTCATGTATTAGGGACACACATATTCAGTTTTGCAGATGGCAGTTGAGAAGGATATGAGCAATCCTGGCAACGAGCAGGATATGTTAAAAATCTGCCCCAGGGATGTTATGCAAAGCAGATCATAGGTGATGTTTGGAGAAACTTCATTCTGGTCTGACTTTGATCATTAAAGAAGCATCTAAACTACTATTACTGACAAAAAAAAAAAAAAAAAGCAGTATGAAAGGTTATCTATAAATTTAGAGAAAAAATCTGAGTTGTGAAAGTGGTCTTGGGAGGATCTGCTGGCAGAACTTGTGTGTGATAAAATATGTGCTGCAGCGACAGCATTGCTACCTTCCCCTTTAACCCCCTAGGAAGGAACACTCGGTTTGGAAGGAGAATGATCAAAATGCTTGGCAGAAGCTTTATAATACCAAGGCGAGGAACCTGAAAAGGAAAGCTCTAATACAGAGCTGAAAGGTGATGAAAGCATTGAGCATTAAACTTCAACTAAGGACTTTTGGAAGAACATGTGACTCAGTGAGTGTCAAAGCAAAATTCCCTCCCCTTCCTTCTCACCAAGGAAGATATAAAGAAAGATATAGTAGGACAGGTGAGAGAAGTGGCTTCAGTAGTCTTTTCTTTTGAACTCTGGTATTCCAGAGTGGAGAAGAGGTGAAAAGAAGATATTTTGTGACCTTTTCTTTTCCTTTCATATAGTCAATATTCCTGTTTGAATTCCATTATGTATAACTGAAAATAAACATGTGCCTGTAACTGAAAAGTAAACATGAAATCACAGCTGCACAGTAGCTATATCTAAGTAAAAGACACATGGTTGATTATTCTCAATGTAGCATCATTAAAATGAATATTCAAAAATATTCATTTATCACAGTTCCTTACCATGCTGTATAAGAAAATTTCTTCATCTACGGCAGTCTGTTCTTCCCAACTAGACGTTTCCAAAAGGGTAAAATCTTACCCTCTATGTGCTAATTCAACTGTCAGTACTAAGAATGCATCCCATAGCACTCCTTCCCATCAGAGTCTTTGGCAATGCAGACATGAACAATCCAGGAAAAGTGCCACATGTCATTCACGAAAGAAATGCCCCAGAACAGCCAGTATTGTTTTAGCAACCAACATTTCCAGGAGATACGGTGTACTCAACTATATATTCTTTTGTTTGTTTCTTATTTTTCAATGCAGTAAGTGCATTAAGTGCACAATGCATTAAAAGGCTGGTAAGATATTCCTTTAGATGCAAAAAGAAATGAGGATCATCAGTGAATGACAAGTTCATCTATTCTGTCCCAATAAGGGGAACCTCCAAACAGCAATACAACAATTTTCTAGTCTTAGGAAAGAGTAAGAAATGATGTAAGTTTTGATGTCTATGCAATACAAAAATATAATTGCCAATGATGAGATAAGAATAAGACTTCTGTACCTATTCTGCCCTATTTGGGGTTTTGCTTTCACTTCAGGTGTCAGCAATTAATTTATGCTCCACAGAGAAATCTGGCAAAAAAAGAGGTGAGTGGAATGGAGCAGTAATAGAACTTCCCCCTAAAGCTCAAAGCTCTCTAAACACCTCTCCAAACATTGAAATTAGATTCTACAGGATTGAAAGGACACTAGGCTTCTTCAAACTGTCCCAATTAATGATTTCATTATCCAGAATGGGACTATCAAAAGCCAAATCGGAGAATTATTTTCTTAGTGAGAATTTTTTCTTCCTATAATTTCATTTAGTAATTGTTACTATGTATATAGTTCATGCTGTAAACTCAATGATCAAAGCAATTGCCACTTTATTTTTTCACAAACAATGTAACTTGCATAGAATTATAACATAAGCTTTCTCAACTGATGATATTAGACAATTTTGGTTATTTGTGTTTAAACAATGCACGTAAATATTGTACACATTGTTAGTTTCATTTTGATATTTACAACTTGGATGAGACAAGTGCCTGCCTAATCAGAGAGGCTATTAGGCAGACAAGTGGAAGAGTGAGCTTTGATGTTTACTACTTCATGACTTGTTAATTAAAAGGAAATTAAAAATATAATAGAAGATATTTGCATGAAGTTCTAACTTGAATATCAGGGCAGAGAACAAGACAGATGAAGCTGGAAATTTACTGTTCTTTTTAGTAGACATTGACAGTTGATGGTGTTGAAGAGTTTACCAACACTAATGGAAATCATTAGATTTTTCTTTTTATATAGTGTAGTGTAAGTTTTCATGGAAGATAACTTATTTGGATAGCATTCAACATGAGATTTTTTTATTATTATTTATAATAAAGAAATAGTTATACTGGCTAATTTTACAAGTTTTTACTATGACATCATTTTCCAGGCTAGGTTTTGGGCAAGTATTCTCTGTCATTAAAAAAAAAAAAAAAAAAGATGCATTCCTATTTACCTGGCAAATGTGCCTACTTTACATTGTCTTATTTTGGCCTGGGAAAGACTTCATTGAGAAATATTCTGAATCATTAAATTAACATCTGTTCTTGCAATCAAAGAGCTAGCTTTGGGCTGAAGCAGCTCTTGTGGTCTATAAAAGACATTCAAATATTTATTAAAAATAAGATTCTGGCCATGATAAAAAAATTATAAGTACACTTATCTTTTCTTTAAGAAGTGTATCCTAACATACTGAGTGTATGGGATTTGCAACCTCTATTAATTAAAGAAAAAAAAAAGGGGGGGAGAGGGGAAAGAAATAATAAAAAAAAGAGATGTGTGGTCTACCACATCAGAAACTGCCTCTATTTGCTAAGTCTTCTTATAAAGAAGGAAAGGCAGACATAATGAGGCAAATGTTATGCTTTTCTCTACATGCACACAATTACCTGATTCTGGATTTGCATACTCTGCTTGTTTTTTTTTTTTGTTGTTGTTGTTGTTTTTTTAATGTTTATTAAGCACACTTTTTAAAAACTTCATTTAGCGATCTAAGCCATTCTCTCTCTTTAAGGGTTTGACTTTTGATTTTTTTTTTCCTACCCAATAGAGTATTTTCTTCAAAACTGGTTGGTTCATTTCATGTCTGGAATGTATGCTTACAGTCAGTATAGTAATACCATGGTTTAACACTGTGGCACTATTTGATTTTGGAAAACTCCTTCAATAAGATATGATTAAAAAAACCAAAGCAGATACTAATAACCATTTTTATATCTACAGCAATGATTCAAAGGCAAAACAGTTTACTGTGTTCTACCAAGCAGGTCGTACACTTCATTAATTGTAGAAGAAAGTGTCCTTGCCAGTCTTGATATTAATTTCAGGATAGTCAATACCAATTTGCCTTTATGTTAATATCTATATATGGTCTAAATTGGATCCTTTAAAAGCCTTCTTAGTGTAAGAATTATGCCTTCCTTTATCAATGAGACAGTCCAGTCCCTCTGGATTTGGTTATAACTGCTATATCTTTTCCCTATCCTTTTCCTATTGTTTTTCCAAAGAAAAGCTACACATTAATAAATTTAACAATATTAACTCCATATATGGGAAGAGATTTACAGATCTCTCCTGGATCGAGGCTTAGCCTTGCTAGGCTTCAAAATTGATTTGTTGCATTCAAATGACAACCAAGCATCAAAAGAAGGGTACCTGGCTAAACGTCTTTTTCAACTTTTCTGGGATAAAAACCCCACACCTTTTATACAGGTCCAAGGCCCTTGACAGCCAATCTAATTAACATATTAACAATCCAATAAAATAGTTAAGAAAAACTTGTTGCAATGATTCTAACACTCAAAGTCCCAATTATCCAAATATTGCTAGCACCTAGCAAAAACACTGAAAAGTGATATTCACTATTTTTCTATTATCTGCCCTTTTCCCAGCTATTATGCTCACCCTTTATAAAAACTACTGCTGGGAAAATTGATTTTATGTTTTTATAAGCCTCTTTACCCACAGTCAGAAAAAAAAAAAAAAGTGCTTCTTGCATTATTTAATCCTTATCTCTTCTTTCAGCAATACATTTTAAGTACTTGCCATCTTCTCTTCCTTCTTCACAATATGTGATTGCCTTGGGTTATCATAAGGATTCAATATATTCCATATACAAATTATTAAATGACACAATTGCCTTTTCTGAGATAAGTGCAAAGATATATATGTCATTAATTATCTCAGGTCAACCAATTGATGCTCAGACCTGCAATAAGACTATAAAAGCAATTGCTGGAATCTCTATCATGGATTATGTAGTGAAACAAAGGACAAAATTGGCACAAATAGCTCACAATTCTTAGGGCCAGAAGCAAATTTGTTCCTTTTGATTTAATAAGTCTAGATGGTTGTCTGCAAGCTGTAGAATGGCTTTTGATTTGTTGGCATGATCACTCTGATCTTGCAATCATGGCTTCACATACCTAGTTGCTTTACAGCTAACGGACAGTTTCTCAATCCTTCTTGTGAGAGTAAAGAAGTATTGCACAGTATGAAAATTCTTTGCTGAGAAAGAGCTCTTCAATAAAAGTATATATATATATGAAATTTTCTTACCGATATTTTGGGAGTAATAAAAATTGTAATTTCCTTTCCATTTGACACCAAATGAATAGTTCCTTGGACATAGAAAATGGGATTTTAAGTTGGTTAAGACGCTCTTATCATCATCATGATTTTGAAAATAATGGGTTATAGGGATAATGTCAACCTGCTACCTAATAGGAATTTGACATTTTGCCAAAAAAAAAAAAAAAAAGGATAGATGATTAATTCTTTATCCACACAGTCTGAATTTCTCCTTTTCTTTGGTGAAAATAAATGAACTTGGAAAAAGTAAATAAAATCTACAGTGAAAATATTACATAAAATTTATTTTACTCTTCCATAAAATTTGAAAATTAACAGGAAAATGTATGAACTAAGTGGATTTTCATGGGTCTTCTGATAGGACTTTATCACAACATGCATCTCTTGTTAATTTTGTATTCTCTTGGTTAAAAGTTAAAACCAAACAAGAATTTGGTTAAAACCAAACAAGAATCTTAGGCTTTTAAAATTATACATGCAGAACAGATTGGTATTCCTTCAAAGATAATAATTATGAAGAAATAAGAAATTATTTAAATTAAGCTGAATGTGCAATGGAAAATTGTTAAGACACTTTTTTGAAAAGCACTATTAAAACCCAGCTTTGCATTTGATAAAAATTTGTGAACCAATGCAGTAAAATGTTTAGTTGCTCATGATAGTTATCATTCATCCTAAGCAACGAGGATTCTAAGTAAGTGAGGATTAGCAATCTTAATATTCAGTTTAATTTCATGAAAGTTCAATTTTAGGGGGAACAGAACTAGATTCCCTCACTTAAAAACAAGGAATTGAGTTTCAAATATTCATTACAATACAAGATATTACCTTATCCAATGTGAATGTGGTCCACATGGAGATAAAGAGATATTATCTGTTCAGTAGCTCTCTCTGGTCAGAGAGTTTGGAGTATAGCCTCTTGGTCTTGTTTTGTTATTGTCCTTTTTCCTCTTGTTTCTCCTTGATTTTGAGCAATTTCTTGCTTGTAGAATTCTATGTATAAGCCTTAGTTTTTTGGTTATTTCACACTTCCAAAGAAAGGACATGCTGATTACCTATTACTAGTTTGAAGTCCTTTGCCTCCTGACACTTCTGTTTTTTTTCCTTGACAATGGGTTAAGCATTTCCTTCACTTGTCTTACAAAGAGATCTACCTATACCTACTCTTTTGCTGAAAAGAATGATTTTTTTTATTGTCTAGTGTTCATTGCCTTATGAGTATATCTCTTCCATTTATATAACCATATTTAATCCTAAAAAAATAATAGCCCAACTTTAGAGAGCATTTGATCCTGTTATAATACATAAACATTCTATATGTAACTAAAATGGAAACTACATATTAAAAAAAATCTGTTATCTGCATATATACCATTTCTGAATTAGATTTTCAGATTACTTTGAGAACTTTGTTGTTTGGTTCTGCTGGCAATGAGTAAGTAGGCAACCATCATAGAATCAAATACTAATAGTTTGATTCTATGACAATTTTTACACACTGTCAAAACTATTTTTACACTCAAGTAGTTTTTACATGCTGTGTAAAAAACGTAATTCTATTTCTAAAGAAAAAATGTGTAAAAATGTTTAAAAAGAAAAGGTCTTTTTCAATAACGCTTCATCTTTGCACAATCTGAAGTGCATAAAATGCCTAATAAAGGTAAATGATTTTGAGAAAAAGAGAATGAGGAAAGTCAGGAGACAAGAAGCAATGTTATAGAAGTCATATGCTGCATTTTCTTTTTTTATCAACACATATGGAAGAAAGGAAGGAGAGGTAATATGTTTAATCAGCTCGTAATTGCAAGGAAATTCATATCTCTTTTGGCATGCTTTTCATTGTCAGTATTGGATTCACTGTTCATTTCGGGTGCCTATCTTGAAAGGTTTACTCTTCTCAATATTAAAATGATTCTGATTGACCCTTTACTATATTCTTCATCTTGCTGAACAGAGTCTTTCCCATCCAAGCCCTTTTGTTTTATGCAGAAAACAGTATTTCTCACCTGCTTGTTTACCTTGCATGCTCTGATCCAACAAAATAGATTTTTAGATTTTTCCTTTTTTTATGACGATGGAAGTATTAGTACTTGGTACTTGAGTGGTACTTGGTGCGGTGTGGTTTGAGACTGCCTCTTTCATTCTATGTGAAGCTATTTGATTCTCTGTCAGGCTATTTCATGAAAAAAAGAAGAAAAGAAAGAAAAAAAAAAGAAAAAGTAAATATTCCTTGTCAAACAGTATGAAGATCAATGTTATTGTTTTGAGAGGGGAATACTAGGCCATTCTGTTCTTCATTTGTCTGCTCTGTTTGCAAAGGTGTGAGTCTTATTCACGTATTTAGTCGTTGCTACTCTTTGTCCCCTTAATCAGTCAAGAAAATCTTCATTGCCTTCAATATTTCCATGCACTGACTTGCAGTACTCCATAACTCGCATCCAAGAATTTGAACAGGGATCCAGTTTTAAAAAGCGTTGAAAATGAATATATCACAAAATCATAGCAAAGAAGGGTTTTTCTTATATGTTATTATTGTTAGTTCTTTGGTTATTTATTATATCAATGGACAATGGCAAAAATATTAAATTATAAATAACAAAAATATATAATTTCTTTTGTCAAGAGTACCTGGCTAAAGAATGATTTATGAAAATTTGTGAATGAAGATCAGGAATATTTATGTGAACAAACATGTACTCAGTTAAATATTTAACAGTGAAATTAGAGTCTATAAATCTAATAATATAATTAGTTCCATAAATAATTCCATAACAGAATAAAAATAGCATACTCTTTTTTCTTAGCAAAGTAAGTCAGTTTTGTACTAGTCTTTGCTGTAGAAGTACTGGTCATAATAATTATTGTATCATTTACTAAAAATGATGGTGATTTTAGAAACTGTTTCAGTAATAAATAGGCTTTACTACTGTTATTGCTGCTAAAAACAAAGCAACTGTGCAAAACTAACCTACATCACTTTCTACCTCATACTTAAAAAGCACAAAATTGTCTAGTAGTCCCTGACTGCAGGATTGCTATTGCAGATCTTGTTGCCAGTAAGAATGTGTCTTGGTTTTCAGATCTCAGGTAGAAACCACAAGACTAATGACCATAGAAATCATCCTTTGACTTCCAAACAAAGTAGTATGGCAAGCTTGGAGAGAAGGAAAAATACGGAATGCCATGAGGTCACTGAGTCACAGCAGTACTTTAATTCACATGTCCAAAGAATAAGACAATGCCTATTACTTTGCAGATTGTCTAGGTAACTACAGTACTACACAACTTTTCTTGTCAGATGCATATCTTCCTTTCTTTTTTTGGCAAGAGATATTTTTTTCCTACAGAATTATACACTTAATATACTAACCTCCTGAAATCTGAATTGTTAAATTCCACATTCATTTTCCTCTTAAGTATCAATAAATCATTTTTTAAATTCATTTTTGGCAAATCTAAATGCAATTCAAATATTTTGAAAGCAAAACCATTTTTTCTATACGTATCAAAAATCTAGCATTTTGACACACTTGTGCCTGAAAATAATACATGAATTCCTCGACTTCTAATCATCTGAATAATATTTTTGCAATACTGCCAATATGCAACTCTAGTGCCTCAATATTGTTCTCTGAACAACAGCGCCATTTGATTGATCTCCAGTGCCATTTGATTGATCTCCATATATAAGGCTTTATATTAGAGCCCGATGTCCAGCAGTAAGTGGTGTCCACTAATTCCATCATCTTAGAGACATGATATTATAATATTATTAGAAGAAAAGCAATCTAACTGTTGAAAAAGATGTTAAAATGTGTTCAGTAAACCATCTTCACAGCTGACTTTTATGCCTGTTTACAGACTGGGGGTTGCATTATGCTGTTGTATAAGATATAAAGGTGACATATGTCATGTAAAAATAATACCTTATGGTCCTAAAACATATAGAAGGTATTTGCACAGAAAACATATTCATTTGCCAATATTTGCTGCCCATAAGTACCTCAGACACAGGTAGTACTTTAATTTGTACTTTCTTGGACACTGGCAGATAGACAGATGGCAGATGGTCAGGCATCTGCTTATTTAGGCTTTCAGTTAAGCGGATAAACAAATGCCACTTAAAAAATAAAATAGTTTAAACCCCTCTGGTTGGGAAGGAAGAATGAGCAGATACTTCTCATTACTGCAACATTCTTCTGCAAAGCTGTTTTCCACTGCCATACTTAATTTCAGTCAATTTCATTTCACTAAGCAGGACATAAAATTCTATCAAGATCTTCATGCAAACATGCCATAATTCTTAGATGTGCCAGGGAGTATTTTTTATATATTCTAACTAAATTTTATATTTTATTCTGTCATTGCAGTTTGAAAGCCGTGGTGCTCTGGGGGAAGGAGATATCAAATACTGTGTTAGCTATATGTCCAACTCTGGCAGTATCAAATGCACACTCAGTGGACTGTTGGTCTGATCACCTTCCTAGGAGCAAATGGAGTTCCCAAATAGCGTGATCAACTACAAGCTCGACTCTGGCAGTATCGGATTCTCAAATAGTCTGTGGACTGTAGATCCAATTGCCCCCCCAAACAAGTAGTTGAGTTCACAAACAGCATGATTTACTCAAATGCAACATTTGCAAAGCAGGTTTCTAATGTCAGAACAGGAAATTCTCTACTACAGCATGGGGTTTTTTAGCTATTTGATGTACAAATGTGCAATCATCACTCACCCCAGAAGATGGGAGAGGGCTCCCAGTCTCGAGTCTCCTCAGGCAGCAAGCGTCCCAAGCTGAGGGGAAGAGAGGGGGATCAGCCTGTGGACTAACCCAAGAGTTACATCGATTTCTTCCTTCCTCTCTTCTTCCTCCTGAGTTCACCTTTTACAATTTTCTTTACATTCAGGTGGAGTTTGATTGGCTGTAGTCATACTTCCTATTGTTACCTGTTGCAGTTCAAACGGCTGCAGCGACCTGGTTCAGGGACGGCACGGCGACCACCCCCAAACCACTTTGGCTATCAGCTAGTTGACACCAATGTGGTGGACGGCAAATGGCCTTTATTGATGGGTAACAAGGTGTTATATAGCTAGGTTTACAACGTCACATCCGTCTGCTTACATCATAAACTAACACTATTGGCTATTCTCCGGCCCGCCGTTCCCTAACTATCTGCAACAACTTCCCCCCTCCCTATGCATAACAAAACTAGCTAAAATACAACTATCTTATTCTTATTACTATCTTATTCTATTCTTATAGTTATACCAATCTTAAAATTACATTTTAGTGTATGTCATCATACACTAAGGCACAAAGAAGAAGGCGCGTAGAAGGTAGGGGATGACAGGTAATACCAGGGTGTAGGAATAGGGTGTACCTTGGGATAACTTGGGGGTAATACTGAGTGGATATATTCTTAAAGCAGTTGTTGGTGTTCTACTAACACGATGTTAACCCTCTCTAGCTGCTTCTTGACAAACGGCATGAGCTTATTCAATATACAGGGTCCAAAGATTAGCGTCATCATGATCATTGTGATCAGCCCTATCAAGGTGGATATCAGGGGGGTTAACCACGGCGAACCGGTGAACAAATTTTTGTACCGGCTGCGTTTGGAACAGGGTTCAATGGGTGCTAGTTGGCAAGGCATGGCACTGAAAACTGGTGGCCCTGTAGTTATTTTTGTACTAATTGCTCGAGATTGTTCGATCTGTTCAAGTACCCCATTTAAAGGGCTGGTGTGACTCTACCTGTCCTATAGTGACAAGCTGCAAAATTAAGATAACGCAAAGGCATCGCGGCCCCCTCTTGCGGAGGCTGTTTTGTTGTTTTCTGGATTCGGTCAGCGTGGAACTCGCAGGCTCGGGCGGGACGCTTGTCACCGGGGCGTACGGGTTACAGGGGTGTCCGATGATCCGGTCCTGTGAACAGAAACTCACAATTTTCATTAGTTTTATTTTGAAGGTAACAGCCACCTGAATTGGGGTCAGATGCTCTTCCTTTGCAACATGCTTAATCATGAATGCTCCCGCCGGTTTTTCTTTAATTCGGATGTTTACCTTCTTTTTCTCCTTCCTTAAGTTTGAATCGGTTGTGAGCCACTCGTCCTGACTAGTGTCTGATCCGGAGTCGGAACTCGACTGACTGGTCACTTCCGGGCTCCGGTACTTTTTCGTTGGGCTTCGGCGTTTTTTGAAATGTCCGCTCTGATCGGTTCTCGGCCCCTC
>NW_010583430.1:90189-116090 GCF_000705375.1 Tinamus guttatus
AAACATAATGGCTATTAGGGGCCCCATTTTAACCGTACAGCACGATATCTTCCGGCCGCCGTTCCCTAACTATCTGCAACAGTTACCGATTCGTGAAAAAGTCTCTCACTTTCATTTAGGCGTATAGTCAGTTAAAAATCGAGTGGTCCTACCTCAGAGATGGATAACTTTTGGAATGGAGGTGTGTTTTGACATTATAATGAGCTTATAATGAGCAAAGTTCAAGTAAAGTTCATCCAAAAGGAGTGATTTGCCCCCCTTGTTGGCTCAGCACCGAACATGTTATTGTGTATCTCCCATTAGATAGCCACTGTGCGGCTCATCAGCAACAGAGTTTGGCCGCGGTGTCTCCACTCCGCTCCATCCTCCTTTACTCCCCTTTGCAGCTGCGAGGAGGGCAGGTTGTGCTGCCCAGGGAACCGTGGAGGAGCTGAGTCCGTGCGTACCAACCATCCTGGAAATGGCAACTGTGTAGCACCCCAAGCAGGCCTCTGTAATGCCCAAACTTCTGTTAGGCCCTAGTTTTTCTCCAAGTTTCCCCTTTTCAAGCAGTTCTTCCACACCTGTGTTAAAGTTTCTGTCTTGAAACTAAGGAGAACTATAAAACCTTTCTATTTTTCTTTTCTTCTTCCTTTTTTTTTTTTTTTTAATAGCCATTTTGTAGTTAAGTACTAGTCCAATATCAGCAACTCCTCTACTTCTGAGGAGTGTTGTGTGGTGTTGTGTGGTCCATAAATCTTCAAATAATTTGTTTCCAATTTGGATAAATGATGAGCCTGGCCCTAGAAGAGGAATTCTGCCTTCTCCTGAACAGGCATCAGAGGAGCATACTATATCATCAAAACATATGTATGTGGTGGGAAATCAGATCAAAGAGGGACTGACAGCTTTAATGGAGCTGGACAGATGCCCTGAAACAGAGAAAGAGCAGCTCCTGGTAGCCTTGAATTTAACTTAGGAGTTCTGTCAGAGACATGAATAATTCATCTGTTAATAGAAAATGGGTGTACCAAAAAGTCAAAATCCATATAAAATGTTAGCAACATTAATTACTCAAGCGCTATCAGCTATGGAAACCAGTATGTCTTAACTGTGTGCATTTAAGGCTACTTTCTGGCAGATTTCTATCACAAAAGCACAGTGATAAATGACCACTGTGAATTAATTAAAGACTTGTTCACTATTAGTAGATGCCTTAACAAATTCAAAAACAACCGACTTATAAAAACAGTTTTACTTTAGAAACAGGCTATTTTTGGCCACAAATTTATTGCTTATGAGTACATTAATTGAAGTTAAAATAATTCAAATACTGACTATAATTTTTAGAGCTGTGCACAACTAGGAAGTACATATTAAAATTGAAAGATGTTGCTATGATTCATTTATTTTTCCCCATTTTACTAGTATGTAGAATTTACACCTCTGAAGTGGTGTAAGAGCGTAAAGTGACATTCCCTACCTTTCTTTTCAGAAAATACTGAAGAAAGTAAGTCTATAAAAAAAACTCTCCCAAAATCATCCTTTATCTTTTACTTGTATTCATATATTTCCAATGTTTCAATATAATTAAGTCTTCTCCAAAAACAGTAAATCATTTCCATGCTGATTGTTGATCACATTTACTGTATGGAGGATCTTTCTGGGGCTTTTAGTCAAATAAGAAACTGAATTATTGTGAACTTTCTTTTTAAAATTAATGGACTGCATTCGGGCCATATGCACAATCTCGTATGTGTTAAAGTTATATGCATTTCTTTTAGTTTTCCAGGCAGTATTTTCATCCAAACACCTTTCAATATGCAAGCAGGTCTTCATAACTGCAAGACTCAAGAAACCAGCAATGACAGGTTTGGTGTTGGAAGACTGTATTGAAAGTAGTAAGCAGCCCCTCAAGTTAAAAAATTATACCCATTTCACGTATCTTTTTTTTTTCTTTTGTATTTGATATAATTTTCTTTTTTATTTTTATAGGAGTGCATCTTAATTATTCTCAGACAGTGATTTGCTGTTAAGTTTAGAAGGATTTAAGTTAAGACAACTGCTCACTTCAGAACTAAATAGTAATATCAGTATACATTTGTATAGGTTATTAAGAAATATATGAAATGAGTGTTTTTGCTTTATTTTGTTTTGATTTTTTCTGCTGGAAACTTGCTCAGAATGGATTTTTGTTATATGTAAGCAAACTCTGTACTATTGATTAGCTGATTCTGTTTTTATTACACACCATGCAAGATAAAACACTCCAAAGGCCACACACCTGGACATGCACTCATATCATGAGGATGCACAGGCAAACTCCAGCTCCCAGACTTGATAGTTTCTTTAATTCCTTGACCTAGGAGCAAGAAGAAAACATTTCTGTCAAGTATTTTCTGCAGACAGTAACACTGCAATTTTAGTTTTGTATCACTGTGGCAACGACGTCTGGCCTGGACCGTAAATAAATGTGTAGTCCTCTTTTGTGCATATTCAAAATTCTTTATTTATTTAATTTGAAGTATTACTAGTAATACTAGTAACCCAGATGGTTAGATATGACATTGCTTGGTATGCACAGAATAAGAATCCATTTAATATATTTTTAACTGAGGTATATTGATCATTCTACTCAAAAGAGCCTTCCATGATATTGAGAATGTTTGAACTAAACCAGGTCACTGTTAGCTACTCCTGAATATATCAAGCTGGTAGAAAAGAAAATGGTAGGATAATATAAATATATGATAATATATGATATAAATGATATAAACTGCCTGCAGGCAATTGAGGAAAACTGAACCTAACTAACTGTTACACTGTTGGTCAAGAGAGCTCACAGCAACCTTTAGGTGATGAAGGAAGGAAATAAAGTTAAAATGAAATGGAAAAGAATACTATAAGAAAAGAATTATCAATAATGCTTGCTTTTATATGGAACTCAGCAGAGAGTAGTGAGCATGGGGTTTTATCATAAAGAAAAAAAACGGCTATCCATGACTGTCTTAAATTGGTCTTTGAGCTGCAATCACATTTCCTTTGCTAAATTGCTTTCTCCTGAAGCTTTTTTGTTTCTATTCTGTTTTTTTTTTATACCTTAATAGGGTACCTTAATATTGTTTATATAAAGTACAATATAATATCTTACTATATTTATCAAAATATATGTACATTGTGTATCTGAAATTCTTTCTAACTCAGTTACCTGAAAGGGTTCCTCCTTGTCTTCATTCAAAGATGCTTTAAAGCACTTTCAAACAATTCTAAAATGTCAAACCAGACCTAACTTAGATTAATTTACATATCTAGTCATCTTCCAGTTATGAGCCACAGTTGTGCTTCAGCTGTTGCAAAACTCTGTTTGGAGAATGTTTTTCCATAAAGTAAATATCATGTCTTCCTTTTCATACATATGTAAGTGCATATCTTAGCACTTAAAAAAAAAAAAAAAAGGTATGCTATATTTTCCCTAAGTCTTAGATCACATAGTTTTTCCTCGATTTAAAAATAATAAATAAATAAATAAGAGCACTGTAATAGTTCATAGCCATAAATAAAATGAATTGCCAGCTTATTGTGGAAGGAATACTGTTCTTGATAACAACAACAATGAAGGAAATCATAAATAGTATGTGGAAGACTGGATTAAACTTAAAACATGGCAAACGAAAAGGAAATCCTAGTTAGATTTACAAAAGAGAAACAAATATTGCATATGGGTCTTATTTTTATGTTTTACGGATTTTAGTAACACCAATGCACTGAAAGAGATATATTTTTATTCTCAGTAAGGAACACTTTATCATCCGCTCTTTCTCAATGAAATACCTGGCTTGCTTACACTTGATTACGATAAGAAAAGGGTAATTCCCATGGGAAAATGAAAGTCCTTACACCAAGATTCAGGATATTCGGCATCTTTTACTGTACCTGTGATGTGCTATTATTTTTCAATTTAGCTTTTCAACACTGACACTTCAGATAAAACAAGATTTCATTTCAAGCATGAAAATGGTCATGTTTGCAAATATCTGCATCTATAGAAGTTAACAGGAAGACAAGAAAACTGTTGTATTCATAGCAGGGTTTGGAAATGTTGACTTTTGAAGGCTGACCACCATACTGAGAAAATCTACTTTTGATTTAGAACTGGACTGAGCACATCCATAAAATGACTGAGCTACCACCATGCAAGACAGCGAAACACAATACGAATGAAAAGAGAAATGAAGTAGAAAAATTGCTGATTTAGCATGAGATGGTATGAGTATGGCTACCATGCCCCCAAGCCTGCTTTGACACATGTGTTCTTTTTCACTCAGTCCTCTTCTCAGGCCATATAATCTCTGACACGTGCAGAACCATGGTATAACATATATATCTATATATATACATACAAAGTCTACACTCTCCAGATGCACTGTACATCTTGTCTCCCCTTAGGCTCATGCTGGACTCAGTGTTTGTGCTCAGCTACATTTACTTCTGTCTGGTTAGTCTCAGAGGAAAATGCAACAACTCTGTGTATGAAACACTACTATAAGTAAGTGCTAAGCATTAAGGCAGGCTTCTCAAAGGCACTTTGCTGAAGCTAATAAACTGTACTGAAAGTCATCTTTTTGTTAAGTTTTTGTTCAGTGTCATACTGATGCAGCTTCTGTCTCTGCAGAGTACTTTCTACGTTTGTATGGGCAAGCTAATGAAGATAAATGCTAATGCACTATGTCAGAGTTTATATAGCTTGATGCAAAATATACTCTGTTCATTCTCCTTAGACAAAAGAAGAACCCTGTGGCACATTTTCAGCTCTTCTGTGTATCCTTTACACATCAACCCCCTAAGCCCTAAATGACATTTACAGAGCTGTTTATGAGGCCAGGTGTTACTCACATGTTAAGGAACAAGGAACAAGGAACATGAAATACTTCTCTAGATGTGTTGGCTTGTCAAACTAGTGACCACCCAAGCATGTAGCTCAATCCCATTATGAGTTTGTTTGTGTATCATCAGCAGCAACTCTGCACTGTAATATCCATGTGGATTTCTTGTATCCCAGTAGGACAATATTTGCTCTATATTATATTTTACAACAAGCATTGAGAATTGTATGCCACACCGAACATATTTCAAAATGGGCATATCCTGCTGATGAG
This sequence comes from Tinamus guttatus, assembly GCF_000705375.1. The sequence continues at coordinate 95,325 of NW_010583430.1, forward strand.
ATAAATCCTTGAATGGATGTCAACTGCACAAAATAGGAGGAATAAATAAGAGATTGTAGAGATTTTCCTTGTTTTACTGGCTTTTCTAAAAGATCTTTGGATCTCAGATCTTTTAGAAAAAAAAATCTGATTCATTACCTGGAATTATGTGTGTGTCATTACAGATGAAGTAACACTAACACATTTCATATTTCCATCAGTACTAGCTTTTTTTTAAAAAAAAATTAGAATAGTGAGTGAGGATTTCCTTTCCTATATACAACCCTTCAGTATGATAAGGTGAAAAAGAGGGGTCAGTAAGTTCTTTTTGAATTTCTGTAATTACGCCACATGAAAAATTCCAGTAGTGAGAATTTACTAGGTGACTTACAGAGATCAAAGTTGCCCGATTTCTGTGCTTAAAATATTTAACACCTATGTTCTAGCATACCATATGAAAATATAAATAAGCATATAGGCATTTAGAATTTCAATGAATTTTCAAAGATATTATTTATCAAAGGAAAGATGTTTTTTGGATGGAATCAACAAAAAAAGAAGAAAAAGCTTTGAATGTTTAACTCTAACAAATTAGATATCTTTTGACCCAGTAAATGGTATTAATTATATTTCTCTCTGCATTTCACAGGCTTTCATAATTCAGTCTTAGTACAATGCTTCCCATAGTAAACAAAAGCAACGGAGACAATCCTAACTCTGTGTCACAAGTATAGCTCCTTGAGGTGGAAAATTCTGAACCTGTGTCTATTCTATTTCTTTTCTTGTTGCTGTTGTAGCCGGGATATCTTTCATACTTGTGCTTCTTCATTTGTAAAACAAGATATTAATATAAATACTAATAAGCACTGAATTCTTCAGAAGTATGTATAATATAAACATAAAAATGCTTCTTTTATTTACTGTGTTGAGTTTTGTTTCATTAAGAATGTCCCTTAAGTATGTCTGTATATAGATATTATGTATCTATGATTTCTTTATCATATTTAAATATGTATGTATAGATATTCAATTTTTTTTCAATAATTGACACCTTTTCAAGCATACAAAAATCCTTTTTGATAGCAATAATTATTCATAGATTTACAATATATCAACTTGCATTTGAAGTTTTTTCTTCTGTTTTTTTTGTTGTTGTTGTTTTGATTTGTTTTCTTCTTTTGAGATACTTAAGCCCTTCTGATCCTGTCCAGAATCTGAAAGCTGAGGCTTTCAGATCTTGATCAAATGATGGAAAAGAGAGAGCAATATATATTAATCAGATCAGAACAGAAGGTTCAAGTATTGCGAGAGTAGAGACATTTTTTAATATTCAAGCACGTTTATTCCTAACTCTGAATAATATTTGCTCACCAGGAAGAAGAGATTTTTTGTTATTTCTAAAATATGTCTTTCATAAAAATAGGTGAGGTGTCAGGCAGATTGTCAGCATTCCTTCATGAGCAAATTAATATTCTCATATTGCATTAAACAGAGGGGAGGATATGAAGTTAATTACTGATCAGCAGGTGACAAGTAAAACATTTAAGTTCTTCTTTGCCAAATTATACATTACAGTGACATGTGGAGCAAGAAAAAAAATCATCCAGCTTTTCAATAAAAGGCTTAAAAATCTTCAGCTGGAGTAAGCTGCATGGATTTGCTAACTATTTCTATTTCAAAATGAAAGGTCACACAGGTAATAAAACTAATAAACAGGAGAAGCTTGCCTGCTGAATTTTAAAATGGGCTTTCTACTCATTCAAATTCCCTTCTGAATCAATCTTCAGGTATTAGGGCTTTAGTTTTCAAAGAGCTTCTGCAGTGCCAGAATTTCTATGCTCATGCAGTGTTTCTCTGATCCCACTGACTATCTGGAGATCCATGTGGAAAACAGGTGTAGAATTGGGGTCATGGACTGGGATAAAAAAAAAAAGAAAGAAAAAGAAGAAGTAAAAGATAAAAGAGTCTTGGCATTCTGAAAGGTTTACAGTAAAACAGAAAGACTGGCAACATTTACAAAAATAGAATATGGTCTCTAATTCCTTATATTTTGCCACAAGTTGCTGTTTTTCGATTTTCTTACTGTAGAGGCATGAGACAATATGCAGACTTGAGTTTTTGTTGACTGCCATATAAAGTGATAAACATGGAAAAAAAAGCAGAAAGGTCAGAAAGAGCAACAGTATCAAAAAATAATAACCGTTATTGAGCCATAGCACATAAGCAATAAACTGAGTTTTCGTTTTCCCATTGCTCCTTTTCAAAAAAGATTTGTAGCTGTTAAAGAAATGAGTAGGAATTTTCTTGGTATTACAGACATTTTTCAGGAGAAATTGGACTGTTGGAATTTCACTGCAGTGAAAACTTTGCTGAACACTCTAATCCTAATCCAAAACTGCAGTATTCAAGATACCTGGCAGGGCAAGAGTTCTATCCTTCATCTTGGTAAAAATCTCTTTTCCTCTGACACTAAGATGGGCAGATTCTTGGGGAAACAGTATTGTGATCCAAATTTGCAGCTTTCTGAACATGGATTCTATCAGTACTTCTTGTCCCTACCAGTTTTTAAGGTTCACAGTCTGTAAAGCTGTGTCCAGTTTAGGAATTAGATGTTCTAATGGCCTGTGTCAATGCATGATTGTATGATGTCTAATTAAATCATGCTTGGTTAATTTTGAAAAAAAAAAAAAAAACTATGCAAAGAAAAATATATGCAATCGCATGCAGAATAGCTTCAGAGGAAGAGGTATTTGACCTGCTGACATGTTCAAGCACTATGTTACACTCATTGTAGTCTGTAATTTAAGTTCTCTGACCCTCTAGAGAACCTTAAGTAGTACTTTCTGCCTCCTGAGCCATGATTCCATCTCCCTTTTATCTTAAATTTAAGATCATCCTTAACAATGCAGGAGTGTTTGGAGGTGCTGCACTCAGGTGGTAACAAAACACCGAGTTTCTGAAAAGGAATGACTGCATTTACCCTTTAGTGGTATGTGGAGCCTTACTAGAAGAAAACATATCGACCGTATGTTGTCGATATGCCATATGTTGTCATTCAGTAGTTGGCTCAGGAGCTGTGGTGAACAATCTTCTTATCACGGGATGTTTCAGGCTGAGAGAGACCTAAGCAAGTCCTACTGCTTCCTCAAAGGATTAACTATGAGATCTGTGTTCTTTACCTAGTGGGACTTGAAAACTTCCAATGACAGAGTCTGCACAGCCTCTCTGGGCAACCTGTTCCACTTGCAGGCTTTCCTTACGGGAAAGTTTCTCCCTATACCCATCTGGAACTTTCCCTGGTGTAGTTTACGCTCAGTGTCCCTTGCCCTCCCATCAGGGAGCTCTGTGAAGAGCCCAGCTTCATCTGCTTGATAACTCATCATAGGCACTGTCAGGCTGCTGCTAGGGGTTCTCTTTTCCCAGGTATAGGACTTTGTATTTGTTGCTGTTGAAATTCAAGAGATTCCTCTCAGTGTTTTTCTCCAGCCTGCCCAGGTCCCTACGGATGATGGCCCTGCTCTTGAACGGTTCAGCTGATTCCCTTTATCCTCCCCCCACAATTGGGGGAGGTTGGAGTCATCTGCAAATCTAATGAGTGTGTATTCCATTATCTCCTCCAGGTCATTGATAAAGCCCACCTAGCCAACCATTTTGGATAATCTACTCTTATGGTTGTGCAGCTATCTGGACCATAACTTTGATACAAAAATATCCTGGGAGGCAGTGTTGAAAATGTTGCTAATATTGAGGGAAGTAACACACATTGCTCTCTTCCCACCCCCAGATCCAGTGAAGAAAATCAAGCTTTTCAGATATGATTATCTTTGATCAAACCATGCTGACTGTTCACAGTCATCTTCTCCATGTGACCAGAAATGTGTTTCAGGAGGATTTGTTTCCTTCTGACTGAAGTCAAGCTAAAACAGATGCCCAGGAAGATATGTCCAAAGCTCTTGCGCTGTTACAGCTCCCTGAAACTCTGACCAGGGCCATAGTATCCTCTCTAATAAGGGGTAGTCTTGTATTTCTTCTATTGCATTTCTTTAAGCACACCAGCTTGTGTGTACTGATTATAAAAATATTAAAATATTAAAATGCAATTAAATGCAGTCTCAAAATATTCAGTCCCAATAGATGAGTTTCCATAAAAGTCATCTGGGAAGTTCTCATTCTACAGTCATTGGACACCTGAAGAGAAAATATTTAATTTCATGTATTACTTTTAAGACCATGATTGGTGTGAATCGATCTTTGTCTTTCCCTTGCTTCCCATTCCTGGTAGTAAACTATAGAAGTTTTTTTTTTTTTTTTTTTTTTTTTTTTTGTATTATTTTAAGTAACAGTAAACTGAAAATCCATAAGACTTAGAGAAGCAGATTGAAAGGGGATGCAGCCTACAGTTATTGTGAGAGCAAGTAAGCATATGGCAGAGCAGCTGAAAGTTGTTTTGGATATTTTTTAAAAATAAATTTTAAAAGGAGTATAATGTAGAAATGTGCTTTGTGTTTTTTTACAGATCATAAAGTCTGAATTTATTCTGACTTCTCACTATGAATTCCGCTTCCAGGATGTCTTACGAGTAAGCATATAAATAAATGCAGGAAGGAATAATTTCAAAAAGAAAAGCCTGAAAGTCTTTCTGTTGAAGTTATTTGCATCCAAGTCACCTGAAGATTGAACGGTTAAACAGAGACAATGTAATACTGATAATGATAGGGATGGCACTGAAAGAAAACTACTTAGGATTTTGAAGGCAGTAAAAGAATTTATAGTGAAAACTCTGGCAAGATGGATAGTTAACGGATAATTGTTGTAAATTGACCCTATTTATGTGTTTTCTAGAGAAATAAAGGATAGAACATTTTTGCTAACATTTCAGGAAAAAAAAAAAAAAGCTCTTCAAGAGAATTTGTTCTGTATTTCTTATATACAAAAGTTGTTCTCATATTGTAAATAACTGACCAGAGCTTAAGTAATTCCATAATTTGTTCTCTCTTAATGACAAAATAAGCTTCATAACACCACATAAATTATATATTTCACCTTTCTTCGCATTAAGAAATGATGCCTCTCTATCATAAATATGTAGAAGCTTATAACAAATATTCCATAAGACGTTATGGAAAGAGCTAGCTTTCTTCTCTGCTTGAAATGACTTCAGATGTGCAAGATTCGATTTGGTACCTCTGCAATAAAGCAAGCCGAGAAGGCAAGAGCTTTAACAAAGTGGAAAAAGATTTCCTTGACAGTTTATGAATCACAGTGCAGACAGTCTTAGAAAGATATATGCCTGCCTTAAAAGGTTGTGATGACTAATCAGGACAAATGGACCTTCCACCTAAACCATGTATATTATGTGACAAGAAAAATGACATATACCTATTGCTAATAATTAAGGCATCATTTAGCAGCTACAAACACAATAATAAAAAAATCCACGGCTAACAATCTGGGGAAGACATGTTCTTTTCTCTCAAAATATTTTGGGGAAAGCTTTGTAAAGACCATCTACAAATGTGTGTAAATATATTATTTTGCTAATGGACAGCACTGAAAAATTTAGCTCCCATAATAACATGGCAAAAATCTGACTAGAATCTCTACCTTATATACTGGAGTAGCAATTTACTTCTAACATCTCTAAGGTGAGCTCTATCCCTTACTCCTTCTTGAGAAGATAAAGGAAAGATCTATAAGCTGACAATGCACATTACATCTGAAGAGAAAGAGGCTGTGTTGGGAGTGTCAAGCAAGGGAATTAGGCCAGTACATATAAGATTTGTTGACTGCTCAGTATCTTTAGCTATCCAACATCTGGAGAGATTTTCCAACTTGGTGTGACTGAAGTATACTTTGGACTGGGACTGATAGCATAGGCAGCTGAATGTGAAAAAGAGAAAAAAAAAAGATGTTAACTAGGTGGTTGTATAAATCAAAATTATTTGTTTTGATTGTGCTTGTGTTCCCAATGATAAAGCAATGCATTATGTGTGTTTGTTTTGTTTATTTGTTTGCTTCTTTTTTTTTTTTTTTTCACCAGCTGTCATTGTCTCCAGGTAACCTGCCAATTTAGGTTCACTATAAAGAAATGACTTGTTATAGACTGTGCAGGTGGACGACACTATCTCCATAATACTCATGCTTTAGATAATTTATCTCATGTCCTCATTTCTTTTCTTCTTATCTGAGTATAAAAACAACGGAAATACAATTAGCTAAATAGCTAATGCTTTAACAGCATCATCTTTAACTTCTCTTTGAAATCACAGAAACACAGAATACTTAAGGTTAGAAGGGACCTCTAGAGATCATCTAGTCCAACCCCCCTGCTCCAGCAGGGACACCTAGAGCACGGTGCACAGGGTGGCATCCAGGCAGGTTTTGAAGATCTCCAGAGAAGGAGACTTCATAACCTCTCTGGGCAGCCTGTTCCAGGGCTCTGTCACCCTCACAGGAAAGAAGTTCTTCCTCACATGGAGGTGGAATTTCCTGTGTTTCAACTTGTATGCAATACCCCTTGTCCTGTCACTGGCCACCACGGAGAAGAGCCTGGCCCCATCCTCCCTACAATCACCCCTCATATACTTGAACATGTTGATCAAATCTCCTCTCAGCCTTCTTTTCTCCAGACTAAATAGGCCCAGCTCGCTTAGTCTTTCCTCATATGACAAATGCTCCAGTCCCTTAATCATCTTCATGGCTCTCTGCTAGAAAAAAATGACTCTCAACTCCTTTAAAATAGTGGATCTCACTGGATCCACAGTGAGATAATTATTTTCAGAATTATTTTCAGAATTTTAATACAGTGAATTATTTTCAGTGAATATTACAGTGAATTATACAGTGAATAAGTTTCTTATGTATGGTTTGGATTCTTTCACCAATGAATGCTTCAGGACAGAAATTCTACATGCAGATGTTAGTTTTCTAGTTTTGTTTTAAATTGGTGTGCTTGGACTACTTATTGACTCAGTATAAGAACCCAAAAATAACCGGATAGGCCTGAGTCACTCTTAAAACTTTTGAATTTAGACATATGTCCTGTCACATTTAATTAAGAAAAACAGTGTGCTTGTTACACAAGAAAATAAATTATTTCTTTTGTACTGTGAAAACAGCAGCAATAAGTTGCAGACACAACTGGAAATGTCTCTGATTAATGTTGGATGTCTTAAGAAAAGCAAATGATCTCTCATTCTTTGAGTAAAGGTTTAACAGTTCAAAATAGTGCAGTAAAAGCAGAGGAAAACTTGGGTAAAAAGCACAGTGAAGAGGGATCAATCAAACTTATTCTTTTAAATCAAGGAACTTGTATGCTTAAACACAGTATGAAATCCTGTAACTAATGTTTTAGGAGAGAGAAGAAATATTTATATCTTCCCCAAGTCCAGGCAGCCATAGATTTCGTATTCTCTCTAGCTTAATTCACATAATTTAGAAAATACATTACATCCAAAAGTGGATATAATTGAAACCTGATGAGAGTTGGCAAGGAGATGGAACCACAGCAAGCCAGCCTTCTGCCTCATACTCCTGGTATCTTTCCTTGAAAATTCAAATGATTAAGACTTAATAAGACACAAGACATGGGTAATCAAAAGGGGAATGCAGCTGTTATCAACATCTGTGGCATCTTTATATAAGACGCAGCGTTCAGAATATTCTCACTGCACTAGTATTGCCCTTCCGCTAACGTGGGTGTGAGATCTGATGTTAAAGTATCAGAAATGAGCTAGACTACAGATATCTCTTAAATAGTGAAAGAAAATGCTTACTTGAGCTTCAGCAGAAATCTTCATGATGTTAGTTTTGGACCAGTGATGTAAAGTATGTGTGTATAAACATTAATCTTCCTGTTTTCAGATCTGGAGGGTGAGCCTATAAACTTTTTTTTTTTCAGTTAAATGAATAAAAGTTAGGAATTAGAATTTAGTAAGGCCTACTGAGTTTTGGTGAGTTATCACCTTTGGTAATCAATACAAAAGATCTGTGGATTATTTACTATTATTCACCTACTAAGGAGGTGACTGAATTGTTAAAGAGGTATTAAACCTTGCAATATGACAGTGTAATGGGTTAAACCAGGTTGATAAAGTTGCTTTGACACCTACTATTGATAAGTGGTCTAATGAAGGCAAGTTATTTTGACTTTAAAATATCTGATGTATATTTGTAAGATTATGTTAACTTTAAAGTCCCTGCTGACACTGTGATGTAAATACAAATGAGGTTATGTGGAATCAATAAAACATTTCTCTTTAAATTTGTTTTCCAACAAATATTTTCAGCGACATGTTAATGCCCTGCATTTGTCATGCTTCTCTCACGTAGTGATCACAAGCATGACAGAAGTTGTTTGTTTCATTCATCATTCTGACTTTGACTTCTAGGGCTGAAGATAGTTTACTTACTTGCACTTTATTTTAGTTTAAATAACCTTTCTTAACTCTTCTGAGGAATGAACCTTATAGATTATTTAGAAACTATCTCATTTCATGGAGGAGAAACAAGAACAAAAACTAATTTCTCCAATTTGCTTTATAGTAACACTTTTAATGAGAACAAGTGACTCTACCAGTGCCAGCATCAGCATGATTTCAAATCTTATTTCTTGCTTTTCTTCTTATTCCAGAGCTTTCATTGCTTACTATATAAGTAAGCAATAACCTATTCCTTTAGAAATGTGCGTTGGTCAGGCAGCAAAATACATGTAGAATGGGGCATTTAACTGAAAAAGACTAGCTTAAAGATAATGGGAGACAGTTTTTAACTGGAAAATAAAAAGTTGGGAGAGCTGTCACATAGTGAGCAAACAGTGGCAAAAAGAAAGAATTTTTGTATGAAAGGTAAATGAATAGTATGATGTCCCTGAGGCACATATGGGGAAAAAAAAAAAAAAACAACAACAACAGTATGAACTGTACAGTTGTATAATAAAAGAGCAAATGGCAACTCTCAGTCGCATATGGTACATTTAAATAATGCTACTCTATTCATAAATGCTAAACAATTCTGGCTTTCTTCATCTGATCTCCATTCTCTGTTTTTTATATTTTAAAAGTATTAAATGGGCAGGAGATAAGAAAATTCCATCTTTGTTTTGTATCTCTTACCCTCATTTAACTGACTTGCTTTTTCCCTTCTGACGGAGAGGTAGACAGGATTTCAGACTTTCCATATGCCTTATCCCTCACTCAGTAGTGGATGTTAGCTCTTTGAGTCAGTTTCCCATTGAGGTTTGCTAGAGAACCTCAAGGAGTTTAATCTTTCACCCTAAAACTCATTCTAGTCTTCCCTAAATAAGAGGCTGTGTGGCCTTTTACTTACTTAGATGAAAGATTATTTACCTTCTCTAGATCTAAGAATATCTTTGTTAAATGAAGATTCATGTCTACTTATGTGGCTAGTAGACAACTGTTGGCTTCTGCTAAGTGTAAAGTATATAGTATTTATTTTCTTAAATGCATAATGCTGTCACTTACTGGGTCTGATGTAATAGATGTGGTCCATTATCCTCTAGGCTGAGACCAGACATGGCAGTAATTTACTACTTTGCAATGACAGCAGGTCAACTTCTTCCTCAGAAGCACAGTGAAAGAAATTGTCCGCGTTTCGTGTATATAGTAGGCCCATGGTAATTGTTTGGAGTTACCAAGAAATAACATCAGCAACAACTTGTTAGATAAACCATAGCATATGCAACTCTGAATAAGGAAAAGGAAACAAAATACTAAACAGTTGCTAAGAAAATCAGTTCAAGACCTTTTGTACAGCAAGTGTAGGGGATCCTGTTGAGAGGATGAACAGGGGATTATGTTTTTTGCTATAGTACAAATTCAGAAGACTTCAAGTTCATCAAAATTTGCTGTTAAAGTACACAGAAAGTACAGGTCCAATAAATGATTTGGTAAAACGTGTTCTCTAAGGTTGAAAACCATTTTCAAGACATAAATCACAAGTTTTCTAAAATTCACTTATGTTTGGTATATCATGCAGTACAAAGTCATGCCTGATGGAAACCAAAGGTGTATTGCCTTTTTTTTTTTTTTTTTTTTTTCATTTTTCATCCTGTTAATCTGACAATGTGTAGACCTTTAGTTAAATGGCATTGACTGTATCTTCCTTCTTCGTTTCTTGGTTAAGGGTTAGTGTGAGGCTGACAGCCTGTAACTGTTCATAAATCCTATTTATCCCTTTAAAAGGACAACCATATATTATTTTTTCTTGCCCTTTGGTATTTTGTCAGGTTCTGTTTTTATAGAAAATGACCATTAATGATTCATGGCAGAGTTCCTGCCTGACCTACGCAGGATTCAACAACAAGCTTGTTTAAGAGATTAATTTTCATCCAACTCAGAAGTTTCTTTATCTACTGATACCACTCATGACTGTAGATTAAAGGAAAGCAGATAGAGATGGTAGAACAGAAAGACACGGTGCCAGCTCGTGCTCCAAAAGGAGGTCCAAAAAGGTTGACTTCACTGAGTCAATTCAAGAAAGCAGATTTTTCACTCAGTCTGAAGACTGAGCTCATCAGCAGAAGAAATACAGCCATCATTAATCTTGATTTAATTTCAAAACTTGATTTTGATATTAAATTAAAATGATAAATAAGCTGTTCCTGAAATGCTTCATTGTGCCTCAATACATCAATTAAACTTGTCCATTTTCCTTGTAATGATTTATACTTTGCTATTGATTATAGCTGCTATACTAATTATTAAAATGTTTGTAATTCATAAAAGCATGGCATTTGTGGCACAAATGGCCTATTTGAGCAGACTTGACTTTCTCACTTGGTCAAACGCAATCTGTTAAGACAGCATTAATTTTCTATATATCCCATGTCAGGCAAAGCAGGCAGTGCCAAAATGCTGCCAGCTATGTCGCCTTTTCTGCCATATCTCTGCTTCTGTACAACGACATGAGAAATAACACTGTATTTCCACTGTATATACCACTGTGTAGAAGTAGACAAGCTGCAATGAACTAAGAGACTGGCTCCATCTCTGGATCTCAGAAAACTTCTTCCACTTGACTGAAAATGAGTGACATAAGATTCAAGCCTCAGCATCTTCTCCCGGGCAGCACACACAGCTGGCACTGACAGTAATTAAGGCTCTGTCTGACAGAACAAGTTGGAAAAATGCCTTTAGTTTGGCTACTTGTCTTCCTTGGAAATAAATGCCCAGAGATGGCATTTTACTTATCATTTTACTTATTAACAAAAAAGTTTCCTTCAGGTGACCAATATTATTGATCATCCTAGCTTATCTGAGTGTTATACACTCTACTGCTTTCATTTAATTTAACTAACTAGAGCTAAGGTATTTTTATGCTGGAAAGTAAAACTATGCCTTACTCATTGTGTATGGGTTAAATTCTGGCCCTTGCTGTTTAGCAAATAGAGTGTATTTATGGACCTTGTTTAACCAACAAAAATCTGCACTTAAAAAAAGCTACCTAAATTTCAACTACATTTTAGTATTCAAACTTTAAACAATTCCAATCTCTATAATTCTGATGATTGCGGTAGTTATTAATGAAGGCAAGATTGACTGCACTTTGCTGGCTCTCGTGGGCTCCCCCAGCCCAGACGATCCCTGCCCTTCCCTGCTCCACTCCTACTCCCCATGCACAGTCCTGGCCCCACTGTGGCCCATTCGGGGACATTCAGGACTGCCTGGCAGTGGCACCGGCTCCAGCCTCGGCTCCCACTCCGGCTCCCTTCCAGGGTCCTGTCCTGGCTCCCGCGCCAGCCCCAGCCTTGACTCCCGCCCTGGCTCCTGCCCCATCCCAGCCCTGCAGCAGTGCCCCTGGAACTGGGGCTGCCCCTATCCCCCAGGCCTTGTACCCTCGGTCCAGGGTCAGGATGTGGTGGCCACAACCTCTGGCCCTGTCCCATGGCAGCCCCTGCCACTGGGAGCCCCAGCCTGCTGCCCTGTCCTGACAATTCTCCATTTAGGCTTAGTAGGCTTGCTAGTCCAACAGCCAAAGGCCTTTAGAACATAAATCGTGTCTTTTCAACAGTACAAGGAACTAAACGCCACTAAAAAGTGGTGTTTCAAAGCCTTTATTTTTCATGCATGTTTGGAGCTTTTAGTAATACTAAAGATTCAGTCTTGACAAGCGGAGATAAAAGCGTTACGTGTGTTTGCATATTGAGCCTTTCAAACTAAAATCCTTGTTGTGGCTATGTCTGTAAGTCTGTAACTTTCTAGCTTAAATGTAGCAATAGTGCCTGTAAACTGTGTCCTATAAATCTGGAAGGTGGGTTTTTAATATATGAAATCTCTAAGAATAACCAGAATGAATGAATGAATGAATGAATGGATGGATGGATGGATGGATGGATGAATCAATGAGGTAGAAAAAACAGCATTAAGATTAGCAAATTAGCAGATTAGCAAATCTAGTCAAAGCAAAAGGAAGCAAAAAGTAAAAATAATAGTGAAATCGACAATTTTTTAATGTACCAGATGATAGAAAAAGCTTGTTGACTCCTAAGAGTAACCGAATAAAACACTTGGTATGAATGACATTTTCCTTCCAGGTTAGAGAGGTCTAACTAGGTCTTCTTTTAATCAGAAGTTGTTTTCTGGTGTTGTTTATAATTTCGTTCTGATTGATGATCGGCTATTCTGTTCTGTTCATAAGGGAAGAAACTGGTATCTTTGCCAAAAGTAATGATGCCTAGGACCTATGCAATTTATGTTCTATGCAACTTCAAGTATGACATGAAAATTATCCTGATATATTTGGTACACTCTGATCTTCTTTTTAACTCTTGAACTCTTTTTATTTTTTTTTTAACAACATGAAAAGATTATTGGTTAACTGTGGTGTAGTACTTGGAATGCTTGGCCATTTTAATAGAAGTAAAAGGTTCTGAGCTGGAGTTGATCACATGATAACTAGATTTAGTGCAGCTAGATTCAGTACCAATGGGGTGAGACCCTTCATGTTACAACAAATTGTCTTTGGTTGCTTCTAACATCATCAAACGTCATTTATGTTGAATTTTTCTGTCAGATACTCACTTTAGAGGAATCCTTTTTTTTTTCCATTTTTAGCAGTTGATCTTTATCTGTAAACTTCAGCCATACCTGAGAGGAAATCAGAGAAAAGATTTATTCTGCAAGTGTTTCAAACTTCTGGAAACTGTCACTGAATAGTTCTAACAACCCTGTTCTTTGGGGCATAAGACTATCGTATGTGACAGGTTTGGTCTGTTGACATCTATGAGAACATCTGACCATATGCTGCCAGGTTCTTCTTTCAAACAGTCCCACTCTGTATATGCTCAGTAATGGTTTCTTATTTTTTTTATATTCCCTTATGACCTCGTCCACACCTTGCGAGCTCCAGTTCCTGAGGTGAACTGGATCCAACTATCAGAAATATTATTCCTGTGTTTCCCTATTTGATATGATATCCTACTGAAATTGGGAGGTCGTCAGTGTCTAATGAAAAGAAACAGGAGCCGAGGCTGTTTGTTCGTTGCTAGCAGGGGCCAGAAGGAAGGCAATAAAGAAACAGGAACAAGAGACCTGTAATATAAAATGAGGTTTGACTACCTTGTGCCGGAGCCATACAATGAATTTGACAGGTAGAATTTTTAGAATTGTCTGGTCAAAAAAAAAAGTAGATGAGAAAGAGGTTTTGGACTAACTGGGCCAGAAATACTGGGAACATGGATCTGGAGGTCATGGAGAAACTGGAAATTGTTTGTTAAGGAGACAGAGAATGTGTCCAACGCTTTGTTTTTTCACTTTTTGCTCTAATGCCATTGTTAATGCTTGGTCACGTTGCATACATACATGCATGCTCACTTTTGAAGTAAATTTGCTAGTTCCCACCCAGACACAAAGCGGATATAGATAGTTTGTCCCACGTCTATTCCTGACAGACAATGTCAAAATAGCCCTGTGGTAAGAAGAATCTTTCAGCATAAATACAACTTGCTTTGCACCCTGAAATACGTCCATGTACCCTCAGGTTATGTCTAAGAGCATGCAGTGAATGCCTGGAGTGTGAAGAAAAAGCATCTCTGGCAGAAGAATCAGGTTCCGCAAAATGAAAAACCACAAGTATATTTAAATGTAAAAGCCATAAAGGCAGCACAACAAAGAGTTGTCTCAGCAAAGAGCATTGGACTGTACCAACTGAATTCTGTGCAGAGTGAATGGTCTACTGAGTCCAAGCTTCTGGAAACCTGAGCCAGTCAGCAATGAGTGTTCCATCCTCAGATACAGTCTTAGATTCAGCTGATGAACCGGGCTGTGAAGGAAGCAGAGACAGAGAAAGTATCTGATGCTTAGCAAGGAGGCAGTGCAATTGGGCTGGGTCTATTTCTTCTAGAATGCTAGCACATTTCTTCTAGAATGCTAGGTTTCAGAACTCTGCTATCAATGCGTACTTATTGCAAATTCCTCTTTTTCTCCAACCCATCCTTGCACCATTTGCTTGTATTATTAACCTATCATAGTAAAGTTTTCCAAGGTGAGGAAATGTTGGACTTGACACGTCTACAACAGCTCAGTTTCTTGTCTATGTGTGTTAGGTTGCAATCTGGAATTTCACTACAGCATGCACATATTCAGTGCAAAGGACAGAGCTGCTCTAGAGACAAGCAAGGACTAAGTAATGAAACTGCTGTTTGTATCAATTCTGCTTCACTTGTTAAGGAAGTGGAAAATTGACAGAAGAAGGAGAAAGATGAAGGAGAGAAAGAACAGCCTCACACATTGTCATTTAAATTGTGCCATGGTTAAGTGTGATACAGAAGGTAGGTCCAGGAAAATCATGTAGATCACATGACTTCTCTAGTGACCTTCTCTGTAGGTCATTAATTGTCTGTCCCTCACTTTCTGGGAGTCTTAGAATTTGATTTGTAGAAAGACTGGGAAGTAGGAAGCAAATGTAGTTAGAACGTTTTCTTGAATACATAAAATGCCATATAATGCCACATGGTATAAAATAAAAATTCATACCACAATAGGAACTCCAAATTAATAGATGCATCTGACCTTCTCTGCCTTCTCCTTGCCTGTGTAAAGGAAAATAGCATTTCATTTTCCACAGGTACTGTGAAAATCAAGTGATTTGTTTGTGCCACACTGTAATATCAGTGATAAATACTGTAGAAAAGCTCACAAACAAATTAGTTCTGCCTTCAAGGCATAGTCTGAATAGTGTTCAGTAAACAAGGCATATGGCCACACACTGAATAATGAAGATAAAGATGTTGTGTGTGAATAATACAGAAAATGAAATACCCTGTATGAGAAAGGGCTTCTCAGAAAATGGTGTGAAAGTACAAGATAATTACACTATGTATATACACCAGGGGGATAAATTAGGACAAAAGCTATATTACTTCTGGTGACATCTCGGTTTGGTAACATTATTTGAGTGTTTGCTTTTACACTGCAAACTTCTTAGCATAAATTTATGTATGTTGTATATAGGCTGAGCATATATAAAAATGACGTTTAAATGCTGTCACCAGAGTGTGAACACTAACTTAAGCTGACGCCTAGCCTTAAAATTCAAATGTATCTGCAAGTTTGCTCCTTGGGCTGCTCTCACATACTGCTGATTGCCTTCAGGCTATAACTTATGATGACGTGACCTCAGCAGAGAAAGAAGTATTTTCCAGCACTCATTCATGTCCAGTGTTTGAAGACATAGATGGGCATAATTGTTACTCAGAGTTATGCTGACCCATTGATCCCTATTTGAGAACTGTTGAGCACCAGAAGAAATTAAAATTGAAACTCAGCAGGTATGGGATTCGGTCTTTATGTACCTGCAAAATGGCATCTAGTCAAATAGTCACCTCTTCATATATAGCCACACGGAGTTAATTACTAAGCTAAATCACTATAGAAGCTAATGTCTGTTTAAACTTTGGCAGCAGAGTGACTTTTTTCAACTGCTTATAGCCCTCATATTATCTCTCCAGAGAGAACCGGATCTAAGCAGTGTGCCAGAATTACAAAAAGGCCGTTCAAATGGCAAAAAGTGAATCTGTACTTACAGCCAATTATTCTGTCTCTGTGGCAATTAAGATTCACAATTCTCATGGGTTTGGTGTCAAAACTGGCAATGGCTCATACACATTCTTTAATCTTTATCACATAATTCTTTACCATTAGTGCAGCATTATGGTGTTTTAGTTTTATTAGAGTGTTATTTGGAGGAAACAAAACACATAGATATTTGAACATGGATTTTAAAGTTGGAAATAATTTAATGTTACATTTGTTCTATGTTTGTACGGCTAGGAAAAGTTGAATAACACTAAATCAATAATTACAAAATTTAAAAATTATATTTGATCTTCCAATTTCCTAAAGCTCATACAAAACATGTCCACTGCTTTACTAGTATGGGATTGCCTTTCCTTCTAACTCATAGAACTTCTCTTATTACTCAAGAGGAAGTAAACAATTATTTGTGACAACCAAAACTTCAGCAATTATCTCAATTCATAGAACAAATTGGAACTTAGAATTCTGGTAACTTAATAATGTAACTAGATTTTATTTGGTTACCCTGACTTAAGAGGCAGTTGTTAACATTTGTTTACATTAGAATGGGAAGTAGTTATCTGTAATATGAACTTAAAGAACAGTACACTTATTACTTAATAAATTCTATTTGTGTTAAAGAGATTCATCCTTTTGTATTTCATTTCAGCCCATTTGGTTACTTTCATTTCATCCTTCATACACTATCTTTTTCCTACAAAAAAAATGAAACATTTGCATTGGGATTCCCTTGGCACTTGATCAAAAATTCTTGCAGTTTGGAAGTAGACAAGTTGTTTATAAATATTTTCTAGTCCATTTATTTTTTTTAATAATAAGTTAGATTTTGGGCAACAATCAAATAACTGTAACAGTAAATATTTACAGTTGATTGTGACTACTAAGTGTATACTGTATAAATTGTGTTTTAACATTAGCATTCATAAAATTGTGGGAGGTATGCTTATTATATAGAAATGGAAGAATGTGTGAGGAAGAAAATTAGAAACTGTATCTAAATGCAGTACGGGCAGACTGAATATATTTAAGGCAGTAAATATATTTGTGCCTAAAAAGACAATTTCTATTTAACTTTGGTACATAGGGTGGCAAAGCTGTTATGTAATATTCAAATGGGGAGGTCATTATTCCTCATATTATAATGTAAAGGACAATGAAATGCTTACATTTGGAGAAATCTAAGACTAGATTTTTATCATTAAGAAATGGCAATATGGTCAATGCTCAGCATATACTAATAGTATGCAGTCTTGCGTGAGATATAGGTTATCTGTTTTTCTTGCTGAAATGAGTTTGACTAAGTATAGCTTGACTGGAGTAATTGAAAAGGCCCAAGGCCCACTTCAGAATTTTGTTGTGCAACTTAAATTTCAAACAACAAACTGATATGGATATCAAAGCATACACACAAAAAACCCAAATGCAAAACTCTGGCACTAGAATATGTAAGTTATTTTTATCATTTTCTTAGACATTTCAGAGATTATGATGCCAATCCTACAATGATCTTAATTCCAAATCGTCAGAATCATTAGGAAAAAAAAAAAGTCATAGAAAATGCAACATATGTGATGAGGAAAAAAACTCACCTTCTCTTTGAAAACAAAGTTTACATCTTGAATTTTTATGACTTGCAAAAGGGGATAGTATGAACCAAAACACTATACATAGCTTATTTGAGGGAATGTAGTTCAAACCTGTCAGAAAAACAGGCCATAGAAAAGGAGTAATTTTACAGACTCAATCATAACAGAATTAATGCTTGTTTCAGAACTGACGTGACTGTGAAATAAATTTATTTAGTCTATAGCCATTTAACTCTGTCTGAGGTTTAAATTAATCAATCTACTTTATGACTGAAATGTACTGAAAAAAAATCAATAATCTGTTATTGCAGCACAGCTAACCAACAACAACTCTTTACCCATGGCATTTATGCTCTCAGTCCATAGATGGCTGGTTAATAAGGATGTTCAAAGGATCTTGTCTATATGTCTAAATCACTGAAAATGTGATGCTGTATAAATAAAAAAATATATTTAATTCATTTCAACTTATTCCTTCATATTTGTAAAACTTGAGCTTTGGGTTACGTCCGGAAAATTATCCTCTTTGTAAGCCCTTGAGAAATTGATCCTCACCATTAAAACTGGAGTTCATTATTATAGGATTGATTTGCTCACCTCCTGGCAACAAAATATAACAAATAAATAACGATGGCAGCTGGAATCATCATTAGACTGAGAATACTACACTTTTAATATACTCAACCAATCTATCAAATATGACTATACTTCATAGTGGTCAATTTCCCCTTTATTGCTCTCAACAATTTTTATTTCTCATTTATTTCTAATTTAGGATACACATATCAGGTGAGTTCAGCATGGCAGATATAACTAACACTAGTTCACAAATGTTTCAGATTTCTCTTAGTCAGACCTATTTTTTTTTTTAGAAACAGAACTGAGCCAGTGGGTTAATGGCAGGACATACTGAATCTGCTATCATATTGCTGAATGTCGATAATTCCTGAGTTGGATAAGAAGTACCAACCACAAGATATTAACTACTAAAGGTGTGTATACTAGAAACTGTTCTGTAAATAGTCCTGAAAGAAGTAAGCATATTCTGGTTAGTTGCTTTTACTGCCCTTCTTGCATGGCATACTTACACTTATAAACCTGGTGTGAGACATCACTCTTCTGTCAGCAAGACTGTCTCAGATCTGTCTTAAGGACTGTGAACATTTTGACTCTTGCTGGTGACAGCACATTGTCAGGAAAGCTGTGTTAAAATTAGTATGATTGTGGCTCTGACAACAAGGATTATCTGAACATTAAGTTTATAAAGAGATAAGGCATTGCACAGAATATCATGGGAATTTTACAGTCAAAGGTGAGTACTAGTAGCATCTAGTTGCTAGTAGTATCTCATATCTGTAGTATTTACCTGAAATACATTACTATGGTAGTAGATTAAACCAAACATAATTAGAGCACATGGACTGAACCGATTTTAGTGTAGTGAAAAAAACAAGAATAAAGCGGGCATTTTGGCCAGTGTTAACAATGACTGGCACTACTCTGACTGTGACTGCAAGCAGAATGGGAACTGATCATCCACCGATATTTTTAATAAAAGAAATCTGTCAGGGATTCAATCTTTTGTCACCTCCATGAGGAACTACACTGAGGAAACAGTGTTCTTCTGCCTATCAACAAAATATAATCTTAGTTCGGTAAATGCTATCTGCAGATATCTCATAGTACCTGCCTGGCCTTTTTATTTTTTCCTTTTTTCTTTTTCTTTTCTCTTTAAAGTATATAGTTTCTATTTGTGATATCATTCATGTCTGCTGTGTCCATCAGTGTTGTGTATATATGTCTAGGGATAGTGCAGGAATGTGCCTTTCCAGGCCGAGACTGATTATACTGTAACATAAACTGAGGTGCTGATACTATAAAAAAGCTTGACCACAGTTGGTTATTTTTAACTACATTAAGAGCAGGATCAGATCCCACTTTATGAATTCAATTTAATAACTACTTTGTATGAACTACACACAATCATTCATACACACAATCATTCATTTATTCATTAAAAATCATTAGATAAGCCCCTTAGTCTGTGCTTCAGTTAAAATATATATGTGACCATATAATGTGTGTCCTGGAAAACCAAAGGCAAATTATTATTCTTCATCAAGAAACTTTAGAGGGCAGTGGAGATGGCAATTGTGTTTAGAGGATATGTTTGTACTAGGTCTCTAAAACTCTGCACGCTTGCAGAAAATGAATTAATAGAATTTTTCATTGTTTCATTTTACTAGTGGGATGGCACTGTGGAATGGTATCTCCTCTATTACTTGTACTCAACTTGGCCAGAATCCTGTAATGCATTTACACAGGGAGAGAAAGCATATTCCCGTGCTCTTCTGACAGTGCCTCCTCCAAGAATGGGCTTTAAAATGTATGTGGTTACAGTCGTCTAGACATGTACACAAGTTGATTGACTGGGCAAAGCTAAATTTGAAGAAGGCATAATAACAGGACTAGGTCACAGAAGGAGACTGAACACACGTATTGCTATATATAAAACACTATGTATCTATTAAGCTTTCTCTTTAGTCTGATGGTGACTTCAATCAATAGTAACTAGTCTCATAAAAATGCTTTCTACCTGCAGTACTTTTCCAGAAATATTTATACCTGCAGTACTTTTCTTTCTTTTAGATTTCAAAGATCGCCATTGTAGCAAGGAAACTAAGGTCAGACTGCAAAACATGAGGCTATGTTTTGTTTTGTTTCTATCTCCGGCACACTTTCATAGAATCATAGAATCATAGAATGCTTAGGGTTGGAAGGGACCTCTAGAGATCATCTAGTCCAACCCCCCTGCACACGCAGGGTCACCTAGAGCATGTGGCACAGGACTGCGTCCAAGTGGGTTTTGAAGATCTCCAGAGAAGGAGACTCCACAACCTCTCTGGGCAGCCTGTTCCAGTGCTCCATCACCCTCACTGTTAAGAAATTTTTCCTTAAGTTCCTGTGGAACTTTTGGTGCTTCAGTTTGTGGCCATTACCTCTAGTCCTATCAGTGGCCACCACTTAAAAGAGACCAGCACCATCCTCTGCACTCCCTCCCTTGAGGTACTTATAGACACTGATTAGATCCCCTCTCAGCCTTCTCTTCTCCAGGCTGAACAGGCCCAGCTCCCTCAGCCTCTCCT
>NW_010583430.1:123138-200424 GCF_000705375.1 Tinamus guttatus
AGGTAGGGGAAAGATCTGAATATTTTGCCCTGTTATTATTATCATTATTACTTATTTTAATTTGGAAATGTACCTTCTCATCAGAGGTTCTGCTCAGTATAGACTGTTAGGTTAGTCAATAGCATCTGGTTGGTTATATATTTAATTTGCATAACTAGAAAGTCAGCCACGTTGACTAAATATATTTGGCCCTGTGTGACTGAGATGTCGCTGGAATATATAAAAGTGATCTGAATGCTTATTAAAGACATGATCAAAAGCCTTCTGATGTAAGCCTTATGACATAAAGTCTTTTCTGTAATTGTGTCATTTGTTTCCATGCTGATTTTTTTTTGCTGTTAGTGAAATTAAATGTCTCCTTTTTTCACTTAGTAGACAAAATTAAAAAAAAAAGTCCAGAAAGGTACTTACTGAATTTTTAGACCAATTTTTTTTTCGATGCATAATTTGTCCATGAATGAAATGCATTTTTGCTTGATTTTTTTTACTGTTTTGTCGACCACTCTTTGAGAAATACAAACATAAGTAAATCTCTTGGAGGCTATGCAATAGAAAGCATTTCAATCTACAACAATACATTCTCTGTTATTTTTCCTTTCTAATTAAATATTATCAAGTCCTGCAGCCTTTATATGCCTCTGGGAAAGAACTATGAATCTTACAGATTTTGTCATGAGACTTTGGGGGAAAATGAGTCGCAATATTAGCAAGACTAGAAAAATGAACATCTGTTGGCAAAATGAACAGCTGGCTGGCTGACTTGCATGATGTGTAATATGCTACTAAGCATTTTCCTCACAAGTAGGTTTCATTGCAATTAATAGTGTCTACTCTTTTAGTGTTCATTAATGAGTTATGAATTTTAACTAGACTAAAAAAAAAAAGAAAAATCAAGGATGTCCCTTTCACAATATCAATCCTGCATTTCTCAAAGTATTTTGGCATAGTCTTTCACTGTAAATATCATACATAGGTTTTCTTTTTTGCCAGTTATTTGTCACTAGGGATATTTTACTCATTTTCAGAACTTTCATTCAGCCTTCATCCTATGAAAGCTGATGGCAAGTGGTTTTACTTATTTTATGTCTCCATTTTGAACTTTCAATTCATCTTGAACTTCCAGTGCAAAAGGAATATTCTTCTCCTTCAGACTAAAACAGCACTAAATGACACTTGAGTAAGAAAGACAAATATTTGTCTGAGGTGAACAGAGGACATCTTTCTGGAAAAAAAAAAAAAAAAAGTAGCTGATTTGCCATAGAATTATAGTCTATGTTTTAACTTAGACCAGTTCCAGTTTAAGCCTAACCCCAAGCAGTAAAACTAGGTAACACTTTCAGTGCCCTGCTAGAAACCAGCTAGTTGCTCTAAACATTCACATAAAATTGGTGACCTATTTCCTGTTGCACTTGTGTGTTTTTCCTGCTCACAACTGCAAGTGCAGGAGAAGAAGGCAAGTGACTTCTGTGTGTATGAAAGAGAGCCCTGGCAGCCCATATATCATGCTAGAAAGTGACAGCTTGGACTGCATGTTTTATTTGAAATGTTACCTTGAGAAAGGAGAACAAAACTTCTACAAGGAGACAGTTTGCTGATAGCGTTATGATAGACAGGGCTTGATTGCTTACCAGCATGTGGACATCTGGTGGTAATTTTCACATTTCAGGGAATCACATCCAAACTCTGTGAGCCAGCCCAGAACCAGGTCTCCCATAGAGCTGCATCCTACCTGTCAGCTACTGGAAGATATGTCACATTTTCTAGGGCACTTCAGACGGCACTAGAGGACTATGCTTTGACAACAGAATCATGCTGGCAATGATGAGATTGGCACTTAAAAGTGTGTGCCTACTGGTCACAAAAAATAAATTAGTTATACGTTCTTATCAGGAAACAACAAATGGATACATAAAGCATTTAGCTGATTTACTTTTCACTGATGTTAATACTATACATCTCATCTATGTTACTACTGTATCAAGTACCAATGCATACAGTCCTCTGCTTTGCTGTCACAATGTTTATTTCTCCGTGTATTGTAAGTGTTCTTATAATTTATTATCTAAAGCATTTAGCACTGATATCTCAGTAGTTTTGCATTTTAATTGTAATAGGGTGTGGAATATATATATATTTATAATTGATGATAAATAAATAAATAAACAAATAAAATCAGGAAAAAATCTATCAACAACAACAGAATGTTCTTCCAGGAGCATTCGAGCATAAACCATCTTATTTTTTTATTGAGTGATTATTATTAAGATAAAAGGAGATGTATGTTGACTATAATGTCTCATGAAGTAGAAGTCAAAGGATGTTAGTGTAACCAAGATGATTGAATACCTTCAGTTTGCTGCTTGCATTACTCATCTTTTTCTTCACCTCTTATAATCTTTTTCGATATTAAGTACCTCTCCTTCATATACAGTATTATCAATATCACTTTTCTTCCTATACTTAGCTTCTTTTCAAGAGCTCTTTAAATACATGCATTCCTTTTTCTTTAACTACTAGACAGAAAAATGCTTTACTACATGAATGTGAAAGCCATGTCATTCTCTCAGACTTACTGACAAAATATTGATTTCATTTTGGATACGGAGAATATAAAAGAATAAGTGTGACTTTAAAGAAAAATTAGTACCCAGGAATACTGAGTTCATTCTACTCGGTTAGAAGATTAGCAGTGTTACCAAGACATACTAAAATATATAATGAGAACTGAAATAAAAGAGCAAAATGCTACAGCACAAAAGCTGAAAGCATAGAAAATTTTTTCTATCCTTGTAATTAAGCTGTTTCAGTAGAGAAATGGACACTTCTATTCTGCAAGGGAAGGAATTGGCTATGTCATCTGTAGGTGTCCAAGCATGAGAATTTGTTTGAAGCTCTCAAAACTCTCTGACTTCTCTTCCAAGCATAAATGGACAAAATGTTACAGCTGTCCATGGAGGAAGATGGGAAAGAGGAAAAAAAAAAGAGAGAGAGAAAGTAAATGAAGAAAAAATAATTTTAGCTTGAAATAAGCCTAAAAATAGCAAGTGACAGAATTTTCAGAGATGAGACTTCACTGCATAAGTCCGTTTTGCTAAAATCAGGGCCATAATCTTTATTTAGGCTCAAGAATGCTCAGGGTGATTGGCTACTTTAGGAATCTTGAGTCAATTCTTCCAAAGTTTCCCTAGTTTAAAGTGAAAAATCAAATGTTGGGAGTGGTTCTGAAAAGGTTTTTAAGGACACTCACACACTCTCTTCAAAAACTGTAAGTGATACTTCTAATACTCAGCTGCATATCTGAAAGAGAAGAGATTATTCTATTGTAACTTCCGTTTTAAATCAACAGTGTAAAAAGTCCTGAAGCATCTGGAGCATCTGAGCTCAGGTTTTTTTGGATATTCTTTGTTTACGTGCTTACAGAGACTTTCTGGTAAAAATGAGTTGAGTTCATGCCCAAGCGTGAACAATTGTATAAGGACTGTGTTCCAGAATTGCTTTCTGTCAAAAATGGAAAGTTTCAGGAAAGTTGGGGAATAGAACATTTAAATATTTGTCTTTAAACTGTATATAAAATGTCATACTATGTGTTATCCCCCAGTTGCTGACACAAGCTCTTCTCATTCTTTTTCATCATTTAACCAATATTATTATGCATTAAAAGAAGGATTCTTATAGTGTTCTATTTAGACAGAGCAAAATAAACTTTTAAAACATAATTGCTTTTCCATCTTTGTCTTTTATTCAGTGGATAAAGCTTTGCTTGTTGTGCTTAGCATTGTTCAAGATATTTATTTGCTTTCTGACCTGAAGCAGAATTTGTCATTTGCAGCTGTTTTTTTCATGGAAACTCACACTGCATAATTAATGATTTCACAACCCTTTAATCATTAAAGTGCTAAATTATTGGGAACAGTGAACTTCAATTTTGTCCTTTATTTACTGGCATTTGCTAATCTTATTGTAAATGCACAATATGAATGTGAGTACTTCATTCTCAAGAAAATGTGAATACAAACTGATTTAGTATTAGTGATTATTATTTGGTATTAGCGATTAGTGATTGTTGAGAGTTCTTTGAGATTTATGCCAAAATATACAGGTCAGATGGTAGGGCCCTGAGGTTGTCTATCAGCCTATGTATTTCTATGAAAGAATTACTATGTGTTTCAAATACCACTACTAGAGACAAAGAAAGCCAAACAAATCTCAAGAGATTTTGAGAACATTCAGATAGGGAACTGTTGCATCATTTGCACCTACAGGATTAACCTGGAATCACTATCAGATGAATAAAGTATAAATAATACATAACACATGATACGCCTGTATTTTTGTATGTATATTTTCCATAAAAATTTCATGGGGATTAATATCATCTTAGATGTGAAGTCATAAAATGTTACTGTACTTTCAATGAATATTAATAGCTGGGCAAACATGATATAATTGTAGTTGCAAAATGAAAACAAGAAAGATTTGATATTTTATTGTTAAATAGATATCTATGATGTTAATATATTGTAAGAAAACAAGTAAAACACTCTACTCACTGTAAAACACTCCAGGCTTTAATACCTGATATTATTCCATCAAAAAATAATGTCTCAAAAAATAATTCAGTCATTCTTTCTTCTCTTTCTTTATTATTTTGATTTATCAAGAACTTTTGCCAGGACAGACATTCTTTTGAAGTACTAATATGGCCACTTTGCTCACGAGTGGGTAATATGCTTTTCAGGTAATGCTGAAAAAGGCAACTTCCTTGGGCCTGTGCAGTGGATATTTACCTATTCCTAAAGGTATCAAAGCATATTTGGCTAACAGGGACATTCTTTGAAGTGGAACCTAAACCAGCAGTAACAAATATCAACTGCTGATTAAAGCTTGTATACTTCTAAATCATTGCCAGAAACAGAATGAATGAACTTACTTAAACAACAAAAAACAAACCCAGGAAAACTTGGTAATAAACCTCAGAGAACTCAACAGATAAATAGCAAGTGCCTTGTTCAAACTTCTAAAAACTATATGAAACCTTGTATTCTCATTACAATCTTCCACAGTAAACATAGGCCTTGCCTTAAAATAATCTAGTAGCAATAAATCTAGTAATAAGGTAAGTGTGTGTAATGTCTTGAAAAGGGAGAGAAAAACTAGGGCCTAACAGAAGTTTGGGCATTGCAGAGCTTGCTTGGGGTGCTACACTGTTGCCATTTCCAGGATGGTTGGTGCGCACTGACTCTGCTCCTCCACGGTTCCCTGGGCAGCACAATCTGCCCTCCTCACAGCTGCAAAGGGGAGTAACGGAGGATGGAGCGGAGTGAAGACACCGCGGCCAAACTCTGTTGCACTCCCTGTGCTGGGCTGCTGATAAGCCGCACAGTGGCTGCCCAATGGCGGATACACGATAGCATGTCCGGTGCTGAGTCAGCAAAGGTGGCAAATCACCCCTTTTGGATAAACTTTGCTTGAACTTTGCTCATTATAAGCTCATTTTAATGCCAATGCACAACTGCACCCCAAAGGATACCCTTCTCCGAGGTATGACCACTCCTTACTGAGCATGCGCTCTAGATTTTAGATTGTCTGTACCTTTAAATGAAACCAGTCAATAACAATAGTAAGTATGACTATGGGCACTCAAGTTCCACCTAAATGTAAGGAAAAAGGATTAAAAGGTGAGTTATGGAAGGGAAGAAGTTGGAGGGAAGATTCCATTGTAACTTCTGTATCAGTTGATGGGCCTAACCCCCTTCCCCTGCTTGGGTCTGGATGCCTCCTGGGGAGACTCAGAGGTTGTTGGGTCCGGTTTTCGAATTGACAGAGAAAGAGGCAAACACCATCGATATTTTGTGCCTTTTAATAATAAGAGAAAGATAATAAGTATTACCAGCTAGCTGGGGTCCGGGCTTTCCCACGCAGGGGTCACACCACGGACCCCGACCACTTTGGTCGTTCCTCTTTTATACCATTCTTACCCCAAAAATGTTCCCCCTCCTGTTTTCCTGTTCTGCTTTCATGTCAATGTTATCTATATTTTATTGCTGACTGGGGCACCTCTGGATAAGCAACCCCTCCATGCAGACCATCCCGTCTTGCCATATATCAGGAGTCTTTGTAGATAGGCAACGCCTTCATGCAGAACGTCCTGACCTGCCATGTATAAGGAGTCCTTGCAGATAGGCAACCCCTCCATGCAGAGCCACCTGTCCTGCTATTTATCAAGAATTCCTGCACTTTGAGACTAAGTATTGACTAGCTTATTAGTGCACTCTATATTAACTCTTTAATCCCTACAAGGTTAAAGGAAAGATTCCACGGTAGTTTCTGGCATCCGTCAACCAGCTGAATCCCCTTTCCTCCCCTCGAGTTGGGACACTGCCTGAGAAGGCTCCTTGAGACTGACAGCCCTCTCCCATCTCCTGGGGTGAGTGATGATTGCACATTTGTACATTAGAGCTAGCTAAAAAAAAATCCCGCGCTGCAATAGAGAATTTTCTGTACTGCCATCCAAAACCTGCCTTGAAAATATTGCATTTGAATAAATCATACTGTTCGTGAACTCAACTCTTTGTTTGGAAGATGATTGGGCCTACAGTTAACAGACTGTTCGTGAATCTGATTCTGCCCGTCGGACAAATAGCTAACACAGTATTTGATATCTCCTGCCCTTTCCCACCGCTTTCAAGCTGCAACAGTGTGATATGATGTGTCTTACTCTTGGCTTCTCATGTAGAGCCCCTTTTGTGAAACTTGGTGCAATATTTCTTTGGTTCCTCAAAAAAAAAAAAAAAAAAAAAAAAAAAAAAAAAACCCTCCTCCTCCTCGCTGCCAGTAACCCTGAGTGTTGTGTGTTATATGCTACTACCTTATTCTTACTGGGTTTAACTGACATTTTGCAGGTTTATTATTATTTTGTTTGAAGCATCTACCCCAGTTTAATGTTATCACAAGTCTAAAAATTAATGTAACTTCCTTTCTGAAGAAATCAAAATATATAAACGTACTGAGGGCTAAACTTTCTGTAAAGTGGGGAAATCTTCTGCTATGTGTAATGTAATGTAGTAAGTTTACAATAGTAAATTAACTTTTTTTTTTCCACAGATTCAGTAATGAATGCAATCTTATGCATCGGAATATAATCAGTGCTTTGTCTATTACTAAGGATATGTCTTTGCCTTATTATTCTCCTATCTTTTTGGTTTTGTTTTGATTTCTGTTGTTCCGCTTGCCTTTTCTGATGCCTACCTGGCTGTGACATATTACAAAACACTAACAAACAGCAATGAAAATAAAGTTGAATGAGAACTGAACTAAAAAGGCAGAATGCAAAAGATTGACATCACTTCAATCAGATTGTCAGTGATTTATTTCAAATCTTTGCTCCTCACACCTGATAGAGATTTATAAACCCATAAGTCTTTGAATTACTTTGAATTGCATAAAAATATATTTCTGGTGTCTGATAGAATATTTTTCAATATATTCACTTTCAAATACAGAATTAGTGACAGCCATATTTACAACTTAAGCAATTAATGTTCAGTAGGAGAAATAAGAGGGAAGTTTTTTCAAACACACGGCTGTTGTAGTAATACAGTACTACAGTGCCTATACATTTATATATAGACGTCTGTTGTTTCACTGCAGCATTTAAATATTAGGGAATGAGAGTAAACTTTTGAATAGATATAGGAAAAAAAGTAAGTCAAAATACTCCTCTTAAAATTCCCCTTTAAAAATTTTCAAAATGAACTCATTCTTTGCAAGAAACCACATGTTTCCCAGAGGCATTCAAACTAATTCCAAGTAAAATCTATAATTCAGAATTATTGCCCCCTAGTAAGCTTCATTTCCTTTGAAAGCCCATTCATTTTGCTCATACTCAGGTAAAATCTGAGACATTAGAATACAATTTGTGAAGTTATCAAGCAACTCAAGATATATTTGAAAGTATTTGAAATAAGTTAGAAAACTTCCTTTAGTAATACTTAGGAATCTTAAGTTTGTAGGAAAGGAGAAGTAGATTCTGTGATTCATAACGAATAAAATTTTCATTTTGCTAAGCATGATCAGTTACATTTTCTAAAACATGGTGTTGGTAGCTGAAATTTTTTACTTCAAGCAGGTTAGCTAGAGTTTTCACATACTCTGTAGATTAGTTATAGCAGTTTTCTCTATGGAGGACTGAGCAAAATTATGCCAAAAGGATGAACAGGAGAAGCAAATAAAGCAAATAATTTTCTGAATACCGAAACTAAAAATTTCTTCATTTCACACTTTTTGAGAAGTTTGAACACTTCCACAGGGAACCATTGAAAAGCTCACTGAATTGAGCCCTTGCAAAAGTTCCAGCCTTGCTTTGCAGACTTGAGAAAATCAGATGTTTCAAATTTTTTAAACATTTTTTAAACAAGGACATGCCAAAAGTGAACACAGCTAAATCAGGGCTAGTGAGATGAATCAAGCATCCTCTGATAAAGAAAGAATGTGTCGTGGATACAATTGTTTTTCTTCTCTTTTATTAAAGGTTCAAGGCTACAGAAAGTATATTATGTGAGCTTCTAGAAGTATCTGTCTTCAGAAAATACCCCACTGTTTTTTTTTTTTCTTCTGCAGTTATATTCTCATTTTTGTTTCATCAGGGAGAAAGTCCTTTCACCTTTGACCTGACTGCTTTTAGGCCATGTCTGGTTTGTAGTCACCGCTCTATTGGCATGCTCTGTAGTCTGGGCAAAAGGGAAGAGATCCACTATGAAGAACTTCTCTTAAAAATTATGAAAGTATATTCAATTTGCAAACCCAATCTTAATCTGAGTATGAATAGCTTCATTGTCTGTTTGCATGTATTAAGTGTTTGTGCAAACTCACTTGAATGCACAAATTCTTCAAAAACTGTAGAACTTTTTTTAATTTATTTTGCTGCAATTTAAGATTCATGCTAAGAATTTCACCAAAAGTGCTATGCACTTCAGCTCTTTTATTCTCTGTACCTCTGCTTTCTACTTGCATGTCCTGTTTTATCTTTGTAAACAACCTAATATCACTAAGCTCATTCTTTCCACCTCTCCCATTTTGTTATATTAAGACCTTTATTTCTGGAATATAAGTCTCAGAAGCTCTAGAATTTATTTTATTTCCTTATTCTTTAACTATACCAGTGTAAATAATTGGGCCACAGATCTCCTCTGCTGAAACTGTTTCTGCATTTTCCTTACGCTAGAGCATACTAACAGAAAGGTGGCCTGTGTGGGGATAACTACAGGACAGTCTATGATGAACTTCCATATAAAGGTAGTCATTAATGTCCACTAGGGATAGGAACTGTAACATGTCACTCGTCTTCAGTACTGAATTAACAATGGAGATGGCTAGTCACAAGAGGAAAATATTATATGTTTTTAGGGGTTGTAGTGCTTCAGGAACTACAGGCTGTCAAGATAGATTTGTTCTTCACTGCTAATACAACTAGAGACAATAAAGATGTAATCCAAAATGTGCAAGACATGGCAATAGAGACTTCAACTCTCTGTTTTCCATTTTCAAATGGTTTATTAAATTGGCCTCTTTGTAATATCCCTCTTTACAGGCACCTCCAAATACTTATTTCTCCTTTCACTGATTCTAAGTGTCATTTTTTCCATTGCATCTTCTCCTTCATAAAAAGCTCTTCCCAGTTTGCCTTTCAGATAGTGCCAAATACTTAGATATTTAGATAGATAGTCTAAGAGTCTGATTTATGCATTTAAAATCTCTTCCATGAAATATTTTTTTCTCACTGACTCCTCTAGAAAGCGTTACATTTTAACATCAAAGGAGATAGTAGAAATAGAATTAGTGCATTGAGTTGAAGTGCATGCATGAGAAATAATTCAACATGTTCTTCTCATTTCTACCTCATTTTCTTATTTCAAAGTTCATCTACAGAAGAACAAATGTCAAAGCCCCAATCTTTTCTGATATAATAGGGCTGTGCTAAATTGTAGAGTAGAAATTTACTTATTTGTATCATAAATTCAGTGTCTTTATCAAACTACCATTTATTTTTCCAGAGAGGTGATGGTTAGTGTTTACATCAATTTCTAAGTCTGTTTTTTTTTTTTCTTCCTCAAATTGATTGCATACCTCAACCATTCATACCCAAATATACACTGTTATTGTACAGGCTTTACTATGGTGGGACATAGTTTCCATTAACATTTACTAATAATATTATTTTAAGACTAAATACTAACAAGATCTGAAGCTCATACTTCAGATAAAAGTATTTGGTTAAAATCTGAAAAGTGGTTAAGAACAGGTTTCCTAGCCACATGGTGCCCCTCTAAAATCCTTCTGATGTTTCACTTTGTAATATATACTCTGTTTTTTCTTTTTTTTTCACTTTTTTCATTTTTTGAAGGATCTTTGTACTGGCAACACAGTATTCCTCACAGTATTCCTGAGGTAAATATATTGCAGCCTGTGGGTTTATTTTAGAGTTATGCTACTGGCAGATCATTTGAGTCTTTCTGGATGTCATTTTCTTTAGACTCACCTTTGAATATACATCTCTAGCACACCATGCTTCACAGTAGAATAGATTTTTATGCAGTATCCAAAGACAACCATATGGTGAAAAAAATCTTATTTTCTTCCTGATTTTATACATTCCAGAGTTTGACTGATGCTGACAGAGGCTACTAGTTATAATTTAATCTACCCTCACTTCCTTGTAATTAAACCATAACATAAAAATATAAAAGCATAGAATTATTTATTTTTCTTAGGTAAATTAGTTCTGTATTTTTCTCCTATATAACAACTGACCTCATCATTGTTTGAAAAAGGCAGGTGAAAGAAAATGCAAAGTTACTTTTAAATGAAGCTTCATTAGTTTTGTTACTAAATAAAATATGAAGTGCAAACTATAATTGATTAACTAAGTTTTACTGAAATACTATAATACTACTGTTTCCATTTAGGACATAGTTGAAAAAAGTGTGCAATTAGGAAATTGGAGATTAGGAAAATAAAATGTTGTTTGAGAGCTATTATTTTTTCTCTACTTTTTCTAATTCCTCTAGTTTACGCAAGCTTAAGACAAGGGAACTGGAATTCTTTGGTAGAGACATCCTCCAACACCTTCAGGAAACTGTGGAAAGTCCTTCAGTAAGGTTAACAATGATTCTGGAGATGTAGAATGATAAAGCTTGTAATCAGAAGGACCAGTGAATTAGAGTATTTTGAGTACTGCCTGTTTTCCTGTTTTTGCCTGTTGCCTTGGTGAAAAGGGAATGAGCAGGTAAGACAGATTAAAAATATGGAGGTTTTTCAGTCTAAGGAATGGGCACATTCACTGTCTAAGCACCAGAGCTCTCTGGACTGCAGAAGGCAGACAGCTGTGGCTAATGGATTGAAACACCGTAAGCACATTCAGAGTCTTCCCACAGCAAAAACAAATTCACTCAGCCAGCCATTTTAAAAATGTATTTTATTAAAGATTTGTGACAATGTCCCTATTAAAGAATGTGTGCTTCCTTCTTTTTTTTTTCCTTTGTCAGATATTTTACAAAACCACCTTGAACAGCAGCTTTTGGAGAAGAGCTAATTTACCCCAGAGTTTGGCAATCGGAACTTAGTTGGTCTCTTTACATGCTAACATAATTTTAAGAAAACAAGATCAGGGATTCCATATTGCTCCCAGATTAAACTTCAGTGTAAGTGAATTCATAAAGGAACTGCTGTTTTTAAAAATAGGACATGGCACATTTGGCTAGTGCTTCCAGTGGTATCTCGACATCTGCAGCTGTACCGCTTTGCCCACTATTTTAAAAATGGCACATTAATGAATTACTTAGCTGTAATGCAGATTTGTAAACAGAAATTACAACTCATAAACAGTTGGCACACAGGTGGCTCCATAATAGAAACCTGTTCTACAGGAGTACAGGACTATTGGTCATGAAGGTGTGTGGCAGAGGTGGATGTATAAAACACTCTAAGATTTGCAGCTCTGTGCTCCGAATGTAGTTACATTGAAATATATTTCAAATCATAAAAACTAGGTTTTACTTTAGCATTACAAAGTTCTGAGGCACTTTGAACAGCTATCAACATATTTGTTTACCTTTGTAATTTTGGCACTCCTAAGCTTCCAAATAGGAAAATTTTAATAACAGGGAAAAAAAAATCTTTATCTATATTTTAATTTACACATCTAAATGCAAAAGTATGAGATATCAAAAAGAGCAAATAGAAATGGTTTATTGTCAAGAAAATGTGCATTATTCATGCCCAGCAGTGAAATACTAGGAATCAGAGCCATTTATATTTAAGTAACCTCTATAAGTTAAAGAACGTCATTTGCATAATTTTAGTCTCATCTTTTCTTCTCTTTTTATCCTTGTACAGTGGATAGGTATACAGACAAAGGTTATAAAAATATTCCCTCCAAAAAAACTCAAAAACCTTTGACCCTGTCTTCAAAATAGCTGTTTTCTCTAGGGCATGATAGAAACATCACTTATGATGACTTAATTTGACATGCAGCATTAGCTGAGATTTTCAAATGAGTTTAAGAGAGCTAGGAGCCAATTTATTTCAAAATGCCTTTGTCAGTTATAGTTTTTTATCAGTTGATTCTCCATCCAGGCTCAAACAAATATGAGTTTCTCAAAGATCTATAAATTTGGTCTTAGTGAAAAAGCTCATTTAGACTGACTTCTTACATAAAGCACACTATAGGATTTCATCCAATAATTTTATATCTCTCTATGTATTCTTTTGATGACCACTTAAAACAGCACATGCTACAGATAGACAAAACAAATCAAATGTTCTCTCTCCTCTTTTTTTTTTAACTAAAAGAAAAGTGACATATATGTATATGTGTGTGTATATATGTATATATATATATATATATCAGTATCTGTAGTTTGAACTAACTGTGGCTCTAGTTGCTTGCTTCTTCATTTCTGGAGCCAGAACAGGCACATGGAGGTGCTATTTTATACTGATGCTAAAGTTAGCCTGGGATCTGATGATGGCTTTCTCTCTAAATAATAGGCCTCCTTTTTTTCCAGGCTAGGATAAGAGATTTTTTTTTTTCCCCTAACATGGAACAATTAACATAGCTACAAACCATCTTTCAGTTACTGCTTACAAATCAGATTCCACAGATGTCTGTACCTAATTGCAATTTTTCTCCAGAGCTAACTAACTGCTACTTTATATAAACTTCTCTAAATCTTGAACTTAAATAGAAAAGCCTACAGAATAAATAAATAAATAGATAAGATGATTATCAGAAAACAAACAAACAAACAAACAACAACAACAAAAAAACAGAGCTAACAGAGCTATAACACCTGTGGAAATCTGTAAAAGCATGAATTGAAATCATGCTGTAAAAAAAAAGGAAGTTTGACAGCCTAGACAGTAGAACATGGTTACGGCCATATATTGTGACAGATAGCATAGGGAATGAATAGTTTACCGAGAGAGCACAAATTAATGGCTACTTGCTTCTTGTTGATTAAAAAAAAAAAAAAAAAAAAAAAAAAAAAAAGTGCAAGACTTTGAAATAGATTTAGCGAATTTTATGCAATATGCATTGAAAATTCCTTTTCATTCTTTTTTTTTTCTTTGTCAGAAAAGAGCAACAGACTCTGTAAAACTACTGAAGTCTCTTGTATTGTCTTTGATATTTTATATAAAACATCTCCCACTGGTAGATAGAAAATGCTGGAGGACCTTTCTCCTTTTCCTTATTTCCTGATAGCAAGCAAGAAAAAACATTTTACTTTTTGAAGGATATTTCTCCTTTGGGTTACATACGATGGCAATGGGCTTTCTCAGCTAGAAAAAAATACCGTCACCCAAAATGTTTAGTGTATTGACTGTTATTCAAACACTAACATCTGTGTACTGTACCACATCAATAGAACTGAGTTTTTACTTTACACTAACACTTACTAATTCACATGCTCCAATTATTTTATTATTATTATTATTATTGTGCCAAACAGTTGCATTAAACTAGGACACAAGATAAATTGCTGAGATTTTGTAGTAGATGCAGTTACTCTGTGATAAATCTGTCTGTTATTTCAGAGCAATATATTTTTCACTGAATAGAAAAGCTATATTCACAGAAATCAGGGATTAAAACAACGGGAAGCCAAGTGGCTTGGGAAGGATGAGATTAAAACTTTTGTTGCACAGCTGTGTTTTGTGCTATCTGAGGAAATAATAGATTTGTAATAAGGAAAGCAGGTGCAGAAGATGAAGTCCAAGAGAATTATTTCAAGTGGTCAGCAAAAGACTTAAAAACATCACATGGGTAGACTGACTGCACGCTGAAATAGATGCAGTGCTCAAGAGCTCTGAAAACAATAGTGTTGATATAAAGAGACTATTCTCAAAACTAGTAGACAACAGGCTTTGAAAGCTGAGAAAATTTGCACAGCTGGTGAGGAAGTATAGCTTTATTTTACAGCTTCCTCCTGGCCTCTCCTTTGCCCTTCTGCCCTCACCTTTCCCTCCACATGTACCACAAATCCCAGAGAAGGAGCCCATGCCCATATGTGGTTGTGAGTGAGAAAAAGAAAAAGGAGAGTGAGAGAAAGAGAGAGAGGGACAGAGAGAAAGAAAAAGGGAGAGAGAGAGAGAGAGAAAAAAAAAAAAAAAGAGAGATGGAGAGGTAAAGCAGAGCTGTTAATTTTGCTTTGTCCTATCCAGACTCTTATTGATAAGTCTTGAACTGCTGTAAAGCTCCTCCAAGTCTTTGGGTTGCCTGAGTGGGTACTTCAGATCTATTAGTAGGTAGTTTAATTATTCCTGGTGTTATTGAAGAGGAGATTCAACTTTGACTATTTAATAAAAGTCTTTTAGCATTTTAGGATTAGTGAGGTGAACCCCCACAGTAGAATCCTACTGCACTTTTCAGATGTGGATATCAATAATAGATGACTGAATTCTCTGTCATGCAAATTTTCAATGAACATCCATCCTGGCTTTGCAAAAGTATTTGCAGTACTTGATAGTTAGTTTATTTTTATATATATAGTTAGTTTTATTTATATTATATTTTATTTTCTCAGTACTGTTAGTAATGTGGGTAAGGGATCAAAGGAAAAATATGCTAAGCAATAGCATGAAGGATTCACTAACTAGTAACGTTTCACAAGGGAATGGTAGAAGTTCTTGAGCCATTCCAAACTTGGTGAACATTGACCCACAGCTATTCTAGAAGGAAAATAATCTTCGTATAAAAAGAACTTTTATTGCTCAATCTTCTATGCCTATAATAATAAAAAATAGAGACAACTGGAGTTAATAATAGTACATAGTATTTAAATGCTCCTTTGTCTCTTTGGAGAGCTTCTAAGGAAATGTATAGAAAATGTTTTTACTTTCAACAGAACTTATTGCTATTTTTATGTCCTGAATGCCTCTGATTTATTCTTTAATTAAAAATATTGCTCCACGAGAGTGTGGGCAAATATTGATTTTGCATCTAGCAGTTATATTGGCAGATGGTTATTTAGAGAAGTAATCAGGAACATTTCCTACCTCAGGTAAAGAGCAACTCAGTTTGACTGTCATTTATTTATGCTGTAAAATAAAACTTTAAAATGATGACTTAGACCATTTGCAAAATTATTCTCTCATTTTGTTTTTGCAGGTTTGCAGCTCCTTTTTGGAGGCAAGACTTTGTCAGCTCACTGTTTAATCTTATCTCTTGCTCTATTTGTCTTTTAACAGTGATTATTTTAATCTTTTTAAATTTAAGTGAGAACTACTGGGGTTCACAGCAGTTGGGTATTTTGCTTTGTATTGGAAGGCATAGAAATAGAGTATTCTGATTTCAACAGTATTGGAACAAGATTAGCAAAATATGATCTTTCAATAAAAAGGGAAAATAAAATGTCATTTTGTCTATCTAATTCTAAAAGTAAATCTTGAAAGAATGTTTATTATTTGAAGAGATGCAGTGCTATTTTGTTGTTCTTAAGGCTTGAACAAAATACATAATTGTGCCAAATGATAGCTGATGGAGAACAATGTAGTTCATAAATACTTCTTATACTATACCTTCTTGAAGCTGATGGCCCAAAACACTGCTTTCTCTATGAAATTATTTCTGGAATACGGTCAGTAACAAAAGACTGTTGATTATTAAGAGTTTCTTCAACTGCTAATACAAAGGAATTGAGACACTGAAGTGATTCATCCTATGCAACAAATAGCTTATCTTAGCAGTATTTGGTATTCTCTTGTTTAGACACAATAATAAATTTAAACATTTTTAATGGACATTGCTATTGTATAAAATGTCTCGACATACTATTATTTTGTCCCAGACAATCCTGTGTTATTTTCTGAATCAATCCATACTTTGTTTTCCTGCCTTTTCTAGTGGTCCTGCCAATATTAACATGCAGTAAAAACACCTTTCACTTGTAGCACAGTGACATTATTCTTGGAAATATTTCTACTAGAAAATTTATATTTTCATTATTATTCTTCACCTTCTTTTGCACCTGCTGCAGAAACATACATCTACCATTTGCTGCTATTTTTCTCTTACAGTATAATTAATACATATCCATTTGAAAGAAAGTATATATTAGTTAAAATCTTGTACTTATGGTCTTGTTCAATTAGCAGTGATTCAGGACCAATTAGTCTTGCTGTATACTAAATAAAGAGAGAAAAAAAAAAAGTGCACTATTTTGTTAAAATCTTTACCACATGACAATAAAGTTCAGAAGGCTGATTTATGCCATGAGGCAACCTATAGGAATGATTCTTTTTTTCTTTGAAAAAAGTCCATTCATAAGAGTTTGCATCAAAATTTTTGAACTTTATTCTATGCAACAGTGATAATTCTTACAAGCACAAAAAGAAAAAAAGAATATATATATGCCTTTTCTTAATAATAATACATTTATTTATTGATCAAGACAGTCATCATTTTAGTGTAGTATATGACAAGATAGATATTTTCACATTTACAATACAATATTTGTACAAAAATGTATAATTTATTATTAGATAGTAATCCTTTTCCTCACTTTTTAACCATTATTCACCAATTAGTTCTCAGTTGGGTTACTATGTTGTTCCCAGACCCATGGACTTTGGGAAAATTTGAGCCAAGGTCCAGATGAAAGCTCTGAAACATTTCACCAAGAGTCAATAACCACACTTGTATCAATGAATTTCTGAAGAAGCAATATGTCCACTATCTAGGGTACAGGTCTCAAACTTCAGTGCTGCGACAGACTTTTACTCTACTTGTGTCCTTCGGCTTTTTAGAAGGGTTGAATTTCACAGCAAGCTTTAAGGTCAAAAGCATTTCACTTCCCTGACTTGCAGACCTTGAAGAGCAACCCATAGTTGCTCTTCATACCCATACGCATAAAACCCATAGTTTTATGATGTCAGCTCAGGTTTCTAACCTGGATCTCTACCCTACCAAGTTTATACCTGATCGCTGTTACTTCATCTACCCTGTTACTTAATCTACAAACTATCCAATTAACCAAACACAGCACTATGGTCTCTGCTATTACCTCTGTGGTTCATACCTTGGAGGAACCTCTAAGGACTGAGGACTATGGGAACAAACCTACTCTCTTTAGCAGAACTGTAGTTCTGCTTCCACTGAAATTCTCCTACTCTATTGGAGGTTATGGGGTCAATTGGAACATCTTCCTACTTCTGCAGATAAGGATAAAGAGAAATGCACCTTAGTTATAGAGATTATATAACTAAGACCCTACGATCACGTTGATGGTCAAAAGAGCTGAAATTATCTTGTTAGACAGAGATAAAAAGTGTTGCTGACTTCTGCCTGAAAGACCACTGTCAAAGAAATGTAGTGCTGCATCTTGCTATTTGAACTCTTGAGTAGTGGATAACCTCAACAGGAATTTAGCCTAACATGATAAGCAGTTTAATTGTCTCTTTTTCCTGTTCTATGTGTTCACAATAAATATTTTGATTCAGAGAAACATTTGAGGGATATCTGTTTGACGACTAGTTGACTAGGCAACTATGCATGACTTTCACTATAAATGATACAAATAGTAAGATAGTCCTTTATTACATAAGTTTTGCATGCAGAGTAGAACACAAAAGCACATTTTAATTGCACATATTTACTATGGGGACATGTGTACTTATCTGTCTTTCCTGCCCAAATGGCTTAAGGATTTATATGCTTCCATTTGCCTTTTTTTCAGTTAATCATTGACTAATTAACCAAGTCCAATCACTACTAAATTAAGACTGTTATTACAAGAGTAAATAATTAAAAAACTGTTCTTGCTATTAAAATGCATTTTAATAGTAGAACACTAACAATTCAACTCTATCGGTGGAAAGGGGCAAAGAAATAAAAGATATAAATTTATAGTTAACTTATCAAGGTTCTTGTCCCACTCATATCTTACAATTACACAACACTGTAGCTAGTCCATGTTTTCGAATGGAAATTTCACTAGAAATAGCTAGGTAGGAGGAGAAAAAAAAAAAAAAAGGAAAAAAGTCCTGGGATTTCCTGTGAGTCCTGAGTTAGAGTTGATTCAACATTATAGGGATACCTCTTACCTAGGAAACCACAGTCTGTTGTTGCTGATATACTTACTATCTCTGCTATGCAAAATGACATTTTGTTTCCCTTATCCAGGTAGCATTCTTTAGTCATCCTATTTAATATAATCACACACCAAAAAAGGCCTAAATATTATTAGGGCTTTGTAAGCCTGTTTATTCAGTGGGAATCAGCAGTTTGATCAAGAATGCTGATACAGCTTTTTAGCAATGCACAGACTAGACAGGTTTAACAATTTCCCAAGTGTTATCCTCATTTTTAAAACTCTCAGTACATGCTTCTACATGCTCCTTATATAGAGTTTCAATGGCACAATCCATAGCAGTGCAGTCCTATTAGTGCGAGTATTGTATTCTAGGTTTCACTTTTGATTTAACATTATTTCTACTGAAGGCATACTCCATAGAAGAAAACACAAGGGAAGCTAAGCACACATAAATAGTATGAGGAACAGATTATTCAGAGACAGACTATTTAGCTAGTTCACAGGCTAGCAGGTTATTCCATTAGCAACGGGTCTGACAAAGTTAATGTAACTTTATGAAAGTCCTAACTAAAGTCCTAACTAAAAGTCAAGCAAGGAATCAATGTACAGCCAAAGAGCAGCGAGGCACCTGTGAAGAACTTCCTTAAAATATAATAGCTAGTAGTTATTATAGGTTAAGTAGGTTTAGTACTTAAAACTACTTTAACTAACTAACTGTAGCAGGTTAAGTGTTTTAGTACTTAGATGTAGGTATTTTGGTACTTAGAAGTAATTAGTGACTTAGCACCAGTGTTGTCTGCTACATTCCTTTAAATATTACAGATTATATTATGCATATAAATAATTAAATTCTAATTATCTATGGATGAATTCATTGCAATAAAAAATATAGCATAATTTCTGTGTACTTCTAACCAGCCCAGTAGATCTAGTATGATAAAAGAAAATCCAAATTATTCTTAATTTAAAAAATGAAAGCTAGTCAGGAAAATATATTTTTTAATCCTTTTTTGTTTGTTGTTTTATTTTGTTTTTCTTTGTTGATAAGGGCTTGTGGCAATGAAGGAAACGGAAAGCTAAAACTTCTTCAAATTTGTTTAACATAGAAGTCCTAAAAATTGTTAATATGGTTTCCGAGGACTCAGAAACACTGGAATTACAGAATTGAGTTGTATGTCCTTGGGGAAAGAAATTAATGGACATAAAAGATTCCCTATCTTAAGCTATATATTTATAATATGTACATAGTTCTTGTCATTGCTTTAAGCATTAATGAATATTAAACAGAAGTGAAATTACAATTTGCAGAACCAGCTTTCTGGGATGTTATTAAGTGGTTTTGAATAAAGCTTGAGTATTCCTTCTCTGCCAGGGCCTCAAAATTCCATCTGCAGCTGGTGATCCACATACAGGTCATGTGCTACGTACCCTACTGCAGCTGGATATTGGCCCAGAGTTTGCCCCTACAGATTTAATACCTCAAGTCCAATCTCAAGTCCCTGCTCCATGGCACAAGGATCACCATTTAATGTATCAGGTTCCCTTATTGAAAAATATTACTTATTTTTCACTAGATCACAAAAAGAGCAGCAGTTGTTCCGTACCCAGTAGAGTAAAATTTTTGGTGGTCTCACACATTCTTGTAATTTTCCCCCCATTATACCAGGCTGATCACAGCTGCCAGGTAATTGCTTTCTCAGGTTAACTCATTCCCAGTCACCTCTAACTACTTCGGTATGAGTTATGCAGGCATGGCTGGGAGTTAGCACATGGCAATGGACAGATTCCAGAAAATTGGGACACTGCTGCTGCTAGTGCTTGAGCGAGGATCAGGCTTTGATGAGAGGTGGCAACAGTTGAAGGGGATGGCCCCTAGCCTGCACTACAGTCAGTCTCTACCCCCTATCACATCCAGGCCCCTGGTAGCCTCAGGACCAGCCAGTGCAGCACTCAAGTCTCTCCTTCCCTCATTTCTACCCTTCTTCAACATTTGTTAAGCTTCAAAACAAAACACAACAAAACAAAAAAGACTATTTTGATAAGTCTGTACTTTTTAGTATTTTTCTGCCACATCTGGACTCTACTATTCCCCTCACTCTGCTACTTAGCTACTTAAAACATGAAAGACTTCCAAGTGGTGAAATACTGTGGTATCAGCCTATGAAGAATGGACTTTGGTAGGCTGTCTTCCCTGCGACTCGGATAAATGACTCCTGGGAATTGGAAGAAATTCAGTGTATAAGAAGACATGGAGAATACTGACCTGTGTAACTTCACATGGGCATCATCAACCTTTTCTGACCCTGATACCTCTGGTAATTGAATCTTGGAAATGAATTTGGTCCCCTTTGTATTCAGCTTGTTGGACAGCTTTCTGACATATAGAAATCATCCCTATGCCTTCTACAAAGTGGTATGATTTCTGTGGTTTGTTTATACTTGCATTTTCTCTGCAGGTATTTTCATTTTTTTTCCCTACTGGTTATCACTTTCATTTGGGAAGTGCAGTTCACCAACACCACAAATGTATACTTGCTTTTGCAAAATTATATTCATTTTCTTTAGTAACACAGTTATCAGTTATACCACACAAATCACTTGATCCTT
This sequence comes from Tinamus guttatus, assembly GCF_000705375.1. The sequence goes on from NW_010583430.1 coordinate 144,336, forward strand.
AATTAGTCCATCTGTTACTGTTCACATTCATAACACTTACTTTTACTATATATACCTACTGATCTAACGAGACAGGTTCTTATAATGAGTGAATGCTATTACTAATGACCTTCTTTCACACACTGAAATATTCTTGACATTTTTGAAATGCCATGCAGCAATTTGTGAGATGCTTTGTACTCCCAGTGGGTTGTATTGCAGATGTCCAGTGGCTGTGGATGTGCCAAAACATGCAGCATTTCATCCACTCTGGCAGCCCAGTAGACTTTGAATAAAATTTAAATTCTAATTATTTCAACCACTATTTTGCCTATATTTTTCAGGACTAAGGAATAACAAAAAAAATCCTTAATTACACTCCATTTAAGCTACATTTTTAATCTCAATTTCCTTCAAAATTTAAGTTAAATGATTTACATTCATGAGTGCAACATGAAATACATCATCCATTTTCATGCTATAGCATACTTCTGAAGATATAAGGCATACAAAAATGGTTGCTGCTGTTCACAGTTGCATGAAAAATATATATATATTTTAATCTCAGGAACATCAACAAAAGAAGACAATAAAACCCTGAAATGTAAATATTTGTAAATGTATTAATTCCTTCCTCTATCAGTAGTTACTTGAAGCTAGAGACTTCTCTTGAACTAAGTAGCAAGCAAAGTCATTACTCTAAATACATGTTATTTCTTTATATGAAACTACATGAAATATGAAATTTGGGTATTTAAGTGGGAGCAAGGATTAATTACCTTTTCAGACTAGAAAATCAAACTTTCCTAACTAAATCTAACTCAAATACCTGAGAAAAGTAAAGATCACAAAAATGGTGATACCAATGTGTTATTACACAGCTCACTATTCTTAGTCTCCTTTTAAATGCAGAACTACATTCAACTGGTAGAAAACAAGAGTTCTCACAACATGCTTGCTTTATTTGAAATAATTAGCTATATAGTTTTATAAAAAAATAAACAACTAGATATAGATTTATCTGTATTTATTTCTTTATCCAGTTCTACTTATATATCTAGATATCCTTATATATGTATATATCTATAGGTAAATAAATTAGGAGAAATAAACAAACAGATTTGTAGATAAATAAATAAAAAGGTACCTTCCTGTCAGATACAAAACAAAGGACACGGGTCTGTGTTGTTCAACCAGTCTATGCCATTGATATTTATTGGCTACTATCACAAATACTGTTTTAAAATAGAATTAGATCTTTTTTTGAGGAGACTGGCCAACACATTTTGAGCAACTGTTCCGTCCTGTGTACTGCATGTTCTAGTTATATAGTGAGATGGATTCTGAATTTTCATGGCAACTTTCCGAGGTAAAGATGTGGTTGAAATGTGATTCTTAAATGTGTTTTAACAATATGTTTTGTTACATGTTGTTACATGTCACTCTCTATCATTATACATTATATACATGCATTTACTCTGTTTTCTGTGAATGAAGCACAGTTTACTGCTGTTGCTAATAGCTGCTTTTAGCAGCCAGACAGAAACACTACTGTAGGAAGAAAAAAAAATCAAAAAGTAATGTTGTCAGTGGCCCAAAGCTAAATGCATATTGCCTCTTACATGGTTTGACCTTTAGGCTGATTATGGGTATAGTTATCTTTGCCAGGAGCACACAGGGTAGATTAAACCATGCAGCCTTTTTAATGCTGATTAATCCTGATGGATGTCAGTTTGACTAGTCTTAGGGAATGCAGTAAAAATATCAGTTATCATTTGAGCAATTTTTAAAATTATCTTTGATGTGAGCTAGTAGGTTGTTGTGATTTTTTTCAGGTCACAGTGTGATAAATACCCGTTTGTGTTGATATTTGAAATTGGCTGGTATTTTCATGTTTGTAAATAAGCCACACGATACAGGTTTCAAATTATATCTTACCAGCATTAAAAAAAAAAATTGTGTCGCAAGCCTAAGAAATATCTTAGTAAAATAAAAATAGATCCTGACTGCTAGACTACTTCTTTAATCAAAGACATTCCTTTAATTAAAGAGGTTGCAAAATAGCTGGCAGTTTTACAAAATACAATTAAAATGTTGCTGTGCCAAACAATCCTGAAGAATGCAATAAAAAAAAAGCTTGCAGTCCCTGTCTCCTGTGTCTTTCACTGAGAGCTGGAACTGCTGAGGTTAGGGAATGATTGAGCTGGGGGAGACATGTGATTTCCTAGGCAGATGTAAATAATTTGGGAGCCAAGTTGTGGAAAACGAAATCAGTTTCACATGAACTCTCTGCTCATCAATGGAGCAGTCTGTGGAGAGGCAGAACAGCGTGAATCAAGTACAGCTAAAGGGAATAACTAGCAAGGGAATAACTAGCAAAAGAATAAGCCAGCAAGAGCTGCAGCAAGCAGTGTGTTGGCAGCAGTGGGGACAGAGAAGAGACAGGTTTGCATGGCAGGTACAAGGGCGGTTGGGTGGATGGGTGGACAACAGGAAGCAGTTGCCAAGTTGTCTGCCACTCAGGCTGATTGAAGGCAAAGCTGTGCTGACATGCAAGCCATATGGCCAAATTATAGTCTTATCTGGTCAGCAGTTGCACTCACACAGTTGTACTGACAGGCGCCATGTAGTGAAGACTGCTTCATTACCTATCCTGGTATTGCTGGCTTCAGACTCACCAAATCAACACAATTAGCAGTGCACTTTGGGATTATCTTCCTTACAGAATTAGGTATTGTGTAGGAAATGCACGTTTAGTTTCTTCAGGTTCTTTCTCTGTTTTTCCTGCTCTTTATCTTCTCTGCTGAGGTTCCCTGCTTTTTCATTCCCATGTGGTTGAACCATGGCTTCCTCTACTCTTCTTTACTCCTATTTCTTCCTCTTTTCACCCTATATTTCCTTTTTACCTTTCAATTTTGTCTCATGGCTATTTTTTCTCCTACTCCCTTTTTCTCTCTCTAATATAAGCTATATATTTGCATCTTTTCTGTTTTATACACATTTGCTGTCTTCCTCTGGGTCTGTGCAAAGAATGAAAACATCAGTAAGGTTTCTTGTGCAGACTGGGCTGTTTGGTAATCTTAACTCACCTTATTAAATATATAGTACAGAAAACATTTTGGTTCATTTTTCTTCCCCCCTCCAGGAATTCATACATGGTATATCTGAGGAAGGAGACTTACAAGTGCCACTAAGAAGAGAATGTTCCATACCCCCCGCAATGGGTATAAATACACAGAGAACCTCCTCTGAAAGCTGAAGTACAGCACATGACTGCTTAAATCTCAAGAACGTAGATTTGGACTGGACGAAAGAAGGGAACCATTTGAAAACCCCAAAGAATGAAACAAAAAATCTTACTCAGTGTTAAATTTTCTATGCTGCTTGGAAGGAGCCTATTCTGAGCTTAGGAGAAAGCAATTTGTCATTTCTGGTAAACTAGGCTTGAAAGCAGGCCAGGACCAGGAATTACTACTCAGATGTTTGGTGGTCCCATCGAGGCCAGTGAATTGCAAAAGGATTAGTTTAGGATGCTCAGGGAAAATCAACTTTAATTAGAATTTAACTGTATTTGTACCAAAAACCTGATTGCATGAGCCAGACTCATTCATTCCGGACACAAAGGCATGTCATAGATGTTTGGTCAAAACAACTGAATGTAAAGTAGTAATTATATGTTCAAAAGGCTCATGAATGATCCAAAGACTGAGAGCTATTGCCAAGGTGTCTTGCTAAATAACACATAAATACAGGAAAGCTGTAGTCTATATTCCAAATCATTCAAGAGTGGGAAAAGTGGCAATATTTTTCTTTTGTGAATTGTTTCCTGTATTTCATTCAGAACTGCTCATGATTTCTGATAACTATTTAAAATTTAAAAGACCAATTAATTGTTATTGAGAGGTTAGGCTTTTCATTAACACAGAGGTGCCTATGCCCCCAAAGCCCTGAAACTTTCCTCTGCGTATATTCCTTGGAGTTCTCCATTCACACTGTGATTCTTTATGCAGCCAAACTGCTTTCCACAGAGCTAGAGATTTCAACAAAGTGAATTATACTGATAGTGTAATGACTTTCTGAGCTCTATGTGCTGGCTGTTGTGTGTAGTTTGTATGCTGCATGAGTTTCAGTGCAGCGGCTAGATGAGTGTCTGTATTGGCAGGAACTAAGGTGCTGCTTGTTATGAACCACAACTTTTCTCAGCAAGATGCAGACACAAGTGAATTAGGTTCATGTCATATGGCATCTGTAAGATGTGATAGAAGTGAAGGAGAAGTTGAAACAATTTATAGATCTGGAAGAAGGCAAGAAGGAGCCTATAAAAAGCAGGGCCTCTATCATTCTTTCTTTTAGATGGTGATTAGATATGCAGTAGGAATTTGGAGCACAAGCTCATTCTTATTTTAGTTATAAGTTTTTGTAATGAATCACCACTGCCTTCTGTTTCATGGCACTGTTAGTAGGTATTCAAGAGTAAATATAGTTGCATGGGAGATTCTAAAATAGCCATCTTATAGAAACTGTTTATTTAGTATGAGTTTATTTATTTATTTTATTTCTGAAGTGCTCATAGCTGACCCATCTTTGGCCCTCATCTGAGCTTCTTGGCTACAGAGATGACTTTATTTTTTTTCCTCTTTGTTGCATTCCTGTCATTCTCAGCCCTGAAGAATACAAAAAAATCTGGAAAAACACTAGCAGTGCTTATACTTCAGTAGTGCTTTGAGCATTTCAGTGCTTAAAATTTTTGCTTATTGCAAAACAATGACAAATGCCTTATGACAACTGAGATCTTTCCTCTTTTTAAGAACAGTAACTATACTTCAGGCAGGAAGATTTGGCATGGAATTCAACATCTGGAAGACCACTGAAGTCAGAGTTGTGTTTTGTCTTAAAAAGCCGAAGTATTTCCATTTGCACAAAATTTTTAAAGGTTTGCTTCGTTCTTTTTGTCATCCATCCATCTCATTTTTAAATGCACACTGAGATGTATCTCACTGATGCCTACCAAGATATTCGTCTGAGTAACATCATTAACTGAATCAGGGCTATAATGAATATGCAGAGATTTAGGATGCTACAGTCAAAGGTACTGTCATATTACAAGCAAATCATCATTAAAGGTACAAAACTAAGTTGCTATTTCTGGTAGTTAAATTCTGATAATAAATATTTTTTCTGCTATGAATGTAGTGGGAGACATGCATGTATTCATAAGTAAGCTGTCTTTGAAGACTCAGTATATGAAGAATAATAAGACTGACATTTTTCTTGGTGCCTGGGTGTGCAGCTGACTTTAAGGCTCATTATATTATGGTGATAATACATTCCTCCAAGATCATTACTTATTAATTAAAGCTTTTTCTGTAATTGCACATTACCTGAGCAAGTATGGAACTCAAGAAAAAGTATGACCAAAAAAGTATGACCATTCTCTGAGTGACATATCCCAACTTTCTCAGAACTCGAGTTATTCATATTACACATATAACCCCCAACTATTTAAATACTACAACTTTCACATTTAAAGAATAAAAGTCAATGTCAGATGTGTGCTGTGTATGTAGCTGGAAAAAGTGGAGAAGATAAAGATTCAACACACTCTCGTACTTCTCTCATTCTCTAACACGCTTATGTTAATGGTTACTCGTTTTAGTTGTGTAACTCTAAAAACAGATACAGTAAGAGATGAGTCCAGCCACCCTCAGTCCCTCTAACCTTTGAGGATCAGCTGAAATGCAAGGGGACTCATCTCTTACCAAATTTGCCCACCCCCAATCAAATCGCAAAAAGTTTGTTATTATCACAAAACATTTTTAAAAGGTCATTTTATAAAAACAGACATAAAATAATGCCAGAGATATATCATAATGAAAGGCTGGTAGTCAATTGTAGAAAGCTTGCTAAAGTTCTGTTCATTAGGCCAATTTATGTGGCATTTCTCACTGGGCTTTACAAACAAACTCCCTAAGTAGATAATTGAAAGAAATATTAGTTTTAAAGAAGGAATTTTAGAAAGCAGACAGAAGATGCAACTCAAAGCAAACATTTTAATCAGCGAGGAAATACAAGCGAAAAGAGAAGAGGTATAAACCATAAAAGCTAATTCTTCTCTCTTAACCATTTGTAAATCCTTAATGCAAAGAAAATGAGAAGCCTTAGGAAAAGACTTGTGACTATTTGCATTCTTATAGATAATAAAAAAAGGCAGTTGATACTGCTATGGTCACTGATGTTTCACAAGAATTGGATAACAGAAAGTAAATAATGGTTAGGATACTTAATTTAAAGTTCTTTAAACTCAACAGAAAAATAACAGGTGCCTGCAGTGGGCTTTGACGATGATAGGAACTACTTCAGCTGCCTCTTCTGGGTGGGATGGTTCCTTTTTGGAAGCAGGAAGAAATAAATGTTTGTCAGCTTCCCACTGGTGGAATCAATCACGATATCATTTAGAAAGAATTAAGTTTCAACTCGTCATTATCCATACCGCCTACCCATGGTAAAAATAGAATAATACCCGAACAATCCTCCTGCAGACTGAAGAATGGTAGGATATAAAGCAAGCATTTATGACCATTGTAATCATCATTCTTTATTCTTATCACTATTCTTACTAATATTTCGTTATTACTACAACTATCATTATCACTTTCTTTTTTATTATATGATTTGTGTTTTTATTACATTTTTACACTATGAGGGCGGAGAAACACTGAAATAAAGCAGGGATTACTAGGTAACTGAAACAAGCTAATGAAGAAATAGTATAGAGACACAAAGGGGCAAAGATGAAGCAAGAGTTAAATGAGTTAAGATTGTTATTAGCAGAGGAATACTATGATATGAGGACTCCATACTTAGCTGAATCTAATTGGATTTTCTAAAACCAATGCGAGTAACATTCTTTGTCTTTTATATCTTAATGCTGTCAAGGTCTATTTTTCCCTTTTCTGGTCTTTCATAGTAAGAGCTGATAATCTTGTCCAGTCCATCTTTTCCTGAATCAGTGAAAGGGATAAACATAATGGAAGTGATCTAACAAGAGGTATTTGCTTCCTCTGTCTCTGGTTGCCCATAAGATATTCTTTATATTTAAGGGGAAAATGTCATTTTTCTTACTAGCTGAAGTCTCTTTCAATACTTTATTTTTAAGAAATCCTGCTTGAAAAACCTTGCAGCGGCAAAATAGCTGTCACAGTTCTTGAGGTCATGAGACCACACAGAATTTTTATGTAGCCAAGGTCAGACAATTTCCAGAAAGGGAACAGAGATGATGTTCATGAAAACTGAGCTTAGAGTACCCATTTTGAGACTCATTATTTGCCACAGGGAGAATATTTTCTATCTATCTGCTCTCCCCTTGCAGTGATATGCTTTGAGCACATCCATCTATCTTCTTTCCATAAAAACAAACCTGAAATGGTTTTCAGGAGGAGTAAGGATGGAAGTAAAATTTTTTTATATATTTTTGCATTATTTTATAACTATTTCAAAATAATTTAGTAAGTCATACATGTAGCTTGCCCATCTCATTTATTCTATCAGAATCCTTTGCTAATTCTGAAGTCTTAAAAGCCTAGATATTTGAGATCAAGTTTCTTCACACATTGTGGACCACATATTTCCCTTACTTACCTTATTCATATAGTCAGTAACATTGCCCCAGTAAGAAAATCTCGGTGCAAGTAAGATGGATTTATGGGACATAGGTGTCTCAATACCTTGAAAAGAGCAAATAGAGATTGAGAATCATATTCTTAGGAATAAATTGGCATCTGCTGCTGCAGAGCTGGTGGATATCTCTACTTTATTTCTGTCACTTGACTAGACTTTGAAATAAAAAATAATGAGCACCTTTTCAGTTAAATATTTGAAGGAGAGTTTAAAGAGGAAGTGAGAGCTGGGAATGTGAGGCTGACTAGAACAACGAACCTGAAGAGGAAAGAACTCCCTCAGAACCTGAACAACGGAGGAAAAGGGGAAAAAAAAAACAATAAAAAAGAGAATATAGGAGGGCTAATAATATTTTTATATAAACACCCTTCCTTCCCCCTCCTTGCACTCTTACAAAAAAAATTGCAATATACTGCAGTGTCAGACCAAAGAGCAGAAGAATTAGAAATAAAATCATATTAGGAAATGCAAACATTTACATCTAGCCTGGCACACAGTGGAATTGTATTTGCACTCAAGAGAGGGTGTCAGTGAAAGCTAAATGCCCCTTGTGATAGAACTTTAGAATAAGCTTTAGAAATTCTGCTTTAGAATAAGCAGCATATCTTCTTCTGATATTTGAATTCCATATTCAACTAACTAACTAATCTTCAGGTTTTTCTTCTGCCCAAATTTCTAAATGATGGATCCTTCATGTATTGATAAAACTGCCTATGTTGCCACCATGATACAATATATGCCTCCATAACGACTTTGAAGGGAGACCAAAATAAGGTTCAGTGTTTTGTTACTGAATGAAGAGCCATGTTTAGCATATGCACTTTTCTCATAGGCAGAAAGAGCATTTAGGAGTTAGTGATCATCATCCAACAGGGTGTTCTGTGGCAATGCACCAGCTAAATTGTGCTCTGTGTCTATACACAGACACTGCAGCCTTTGCCACTTTTTGTATGTTTTTGGTTGGGAACATCTCCTCTTACCTCCAAGCTCTCAGAGAATGCTTTCTTCATGAAAATAAATACTGATTTTACTGCTGACAGACTGAGTGATGCTGTGGAGTTCTGCATGGCTCAATCTCTAAATAAGATTTTCAAAGGGAACTTGCTGATCAGGCCTAAAGGAATATGCTAAAGGAATATGCTTCCTTTAGCAATGACTACCAGATTATTGATTTTCTCTCAGGGACTGAATTTTCTTGTTTTCTTAACATCAGAAATTTTTCCATTTATAAATATTCACTTCTTTTGAGCCACTTTTCTTTTTTTCTCAAGAATGTTGATTATTTCAACACCAGTACTACCGGTCATCACACTGCCTTTGTTCTGCCTAGCACTCACCTTTCTTTTTCTTGGTTGTCCTACTTGGTTTCAATATGTAGACTTGCCTTTAATATATTCAAGGACTGAAGAAAATGTCATTTGGTTTATAAATATCTATCTCTCTTTTTTGTTTTATTTTTGTTTGTTTGTATTTGTTGTTGTTGTTTGTTTGTTTGCGGAGTGTTTCCTACTGTCTTTGGCAAAAGCTGTTAACTATTCCCAGAGCTGCTCTGACATTGTCAATGATGCTAGTACAAAGCAGCAACACGGAAATAAAAACAACACGATTCTCCTTGTGTTTTGGTTCTGTCGGAAATCAGGGAGATAGTAGCAGAGTGGGAAATCAATGGATGCCAAATGGAAGAAGACAGTGTGTCTCAGCGGGGAAATATTTTGCAGCTTAATTGTGAGCATTGACACCACTGAAGAGACTGAAGCTGTTGGATACTGAACAACTGAAATTAACGGGACTTAAGGGCAATCAACACCTCCCTGAGCTATTCCAGTCCCTTAAAATCAGACCAGAAGAGGGTTGACCTTAGACTAATCTGACATGCTCCAGCAGACAGTAGTACAAGTGTTATAAGCCAAAGCGTTATAAGTCAAAGCAACCATAGCCATGCCCTCCATGTTTACTTAAGCAATCACTTAATTTTCAGAGGTGTAAGTAATGAATTACACTTCTCAGATAAATATGCCAAAATATGCTCTGTTTTTTTACTATTTTCCTTTCAGAAGCACATCATGTTTATTCTTTATTTCTTCTGATGTCCGAAAATTTAGGTTTATTTAAAATCTCTCTTTAAAAGAAAAAATACCAAATATGGATGGCACACAAACACCAGATGTTATTTCATACAAATATTTTGAGAAAGGTTTTGGCTCTTCCTTCTTCTAATCAGCACACATTCCTCCATATTTTTGTAAATTCTGACTTTCCAAGTTCTTCAAAATTGAATTAAGAATTTTTACCTTACAACTAAATCCACATCACTTCATATAGCCTTGAGCTTACAGAATGGATCACTTAAGAAAGGTCTTGTTCTTAGAGCCAAATCTGTGTTTTCACAGTCTCTATGAAGATTCTTTTTTTTATCTGCTTTATCTTTAAATACAAGATCGGAAAGTGAGGGTTATTTTATTTATTTTTCTTTAACCAGGGCATAAAAATCATACTATCTTCTCAGATTTCATTGAACTAGCAGTTAGATTTCCCCATTTCATCTCCACCAAATACCAGAGGCATTAAAAAAAATTCTGTTAAAAGTTTTACTAAAAAATAAAGTATAAATTATAGATATGCACTGGCTCGAAAGAGTTCACCAGAGATGACTGTGGTTACCCCTCTGCTCTTCCTCCCAGGAATGCCTGAGGCAAAGCTTCTGCCTGTTTTTTTTTAGGTCCCTACAGAAAGTCCAGATACAGTTTTTTGCTCCGTTTGCTATAAAGTGTTCAAGAATAATGGAACAGGAGAAAGTAACCTGACAAAACTGAGCATTACAGGTCATTTAAAATACTTTCTTTGGTGGATGAAGAGTAATGTTCTACTGGTAGCATCTGAAGAAAGGAACAAAAGATCCATAAAAAATAGAGATCTTTTATAGTTGTTATAGCTGAAGACAAGGTCTTTGCTGCAGGAAGAGAAACTATTTTTATTTATGTTTCTTTTCTGAAACAAAACACACTGTCTTAGGATGATAAAAATGAAATATCACACATAGATCCTGTTTTTCTTTGTAGTATAATAGGAAGTAATTAACCTCTGCTAGATACAGCAACTGAATATTTATTAATGCCATCTTTAATTTGTATAAATTAGAGGAACTTTCTGCATCTGATTCTGCAATCTGATTTCCATTTGCTCTAGCACAGAGCTCCTGAGATGTCTTCAGATAAATCTTAGAGTGCAGAATTACCAACCAGGTTCCGAGGACTTACAGTTTTTGAAAAGGTGGACCCATTTTTCAGGTTGAAAATGCAATATGGATCTTTCTATATACAGGATTCCCATCTACATTTCTCTGTTGTTTGAGAGGCTGTTTAGGCTACATGGTTTAGGAGTCTCAGATTGCTGTGTAATATTTATTAAATTTAAATAATAGCTTTTTTTGGAGGAGAGGGGGCTTTTTTTTTTTTTCTTTTTGAATACTGGGTAGTTAAAGAATGTAAGATTAAATAATTAATAATTTTTCATTCTGGGCATATCACAGTTGTTGACTACTAAGTTTTTTTAAAGAATGTTCCCTTTCTTTCTATTAAAGTATAATGTTCCATATATTTTCTAAGGCATAGGCTTTACACTACCTTGTATAATCTTTGAAGAATAAAAATACTCTTAAGGGGACATTTTTTCTTTCACAAAACAAAATACCTGTGATATAGAAAAAAAATGTTTCACAATGCTTTGCTTTTGTCAAAAGACAAGTACTTGCTTACATAACGTCTTTAGTGTTTTCTCTTTAGTTACAGCACATGTTGCCTGCAGGCTGTACAACATCGCTGCTAATGGAGGCATCAACCTGCAGAATGAGTATGGATTGACCATATCAATTTTATAAGAACACTGAGAGACTGAGAGAGAGAATAATCAAGATAAAAGCACACCAGAAGAAGCAACTAAATTTCTATTCCTGACTTACTTTGAAGCACTGAGGTTTATGAGACCTTATCCATATGTTTCAGCTTCCTTGAATAAATGATGGAAGAGATGGTAATTGGTCAATACTATATGTAATGCAGTAGCATACTGAATTGGATAATGAGGGTAAAGCATTTGAAAGAAGACAGAAATTCAGATATATTCAGATATAAAAGAGATCATTTTGGTCATGAAGTGGAGTTCATAAGTACAAGCAAAAAATACTCCCATGTATCATACAAGAAGCTGAAAACTTTTGTATGCGTTTAAAACAGGAATAAAAACTATAATATGCTACAAGGCATGAATAAGGTTTCAGATATCTGGACAAGTTGATATGAAACTAAGAATCAGATACATACACAATCCTAGGGGAAATGCAGGATCTCTATATTTGACTAAGAGTAACCTTAGTTTCATTTAATTCATAGTCTTAAGCTTTTGTGCAAGAGAAAGATACACTTAAGTAGATAAAATATTTCCCAGGAATTCATGATTATTCCAAAAGGAATTATTCCAAGTTGTATTATTATAGGCTGTGAGCAACCTGCTGTGATTCAGAGCTAGGTGTAATAATAATTGTACCATAAACAAATATATAGAGAAATCAAAAGCGGGGCCAAGTATATCTATGTCACTCCTGATGCTGTGTCATTTCTAAAGTTATCAAAAAATATTTTAAAATGTTTCAGGGGACGGAGATTCCAGTGATCTATTTAATCTTCCTGTTTATTATTATTATTATTATTATTTTATTTATTTATTTTATTTTACTATTTATCCTTCTCCTTTGGAGAAACTTTTATGTACTTGAGGACTATCATATTGGTTTTAAACTTAATCAACACATTTTGTTCAATCTTTCCTACAGTCTGTGTTTTCAAGAGCTCTTTTTACCCGTTGCTGTTTCACGGAATATCTCCAATTGAATCCAATTAAGAACCTCAAAGCTGGATGCTCTATTCCAGCTGAGATGTTACTAAGTGCTTAGAAGAGGATAAAATTGCAAATAAGTTTTTTACAGATACTCATCCAGTTTATACCTTGTTATCTATGTTTTTATCATTTGTGTGATATTGTTGATCAATTTATATTGTAACGATAACTGTCTGCCATTCCTTTAGACTTTTCTGCTGTGCCAAAAAAGACTAAAACCTAACTAGATTTTTCACACCCTGTTGCTGTGCAGCCATTTATATCTAATTATACAAACAATTTTCCATTTGTTTTCATTACATTTTAGTTTTTCTGTACTAGTTCTCATGTTTGCCAAGGCATTTCTGAATTATACTTCTACTCTCTGATATCTTTGTGTCTTCTCCAAATTTAGTTTAATTTGTGGCTTTAATAACCAGTGTCTTTATTCCTTTAACCAAACCATGCAGGGGTACCAAACTTACAGAATCCTTTTGAAATAATATATTTTGAGAAAGTGATGCTCTCTGGAAATCACTTCTCCCACTTAGACACTCACTTCATTTGCATTTGGTTCACATCTGCCTAGCTAGTTTTCAAGAATCCCATGTGAGACAGTGGCAAAAACTTCCTACAATGAAAATATATGACATCTAGCACTTCCCTTTTATTCCTAAAGCCTTTTCTCCTGACACAGAAAGAAATTAGTTTGGCTTGATATGATCTACTCTTGACAAATTCTTATTGGCTGTTATTCTTCTTGTTATCTACTAGATGTTTACAAATTGATTTTTTGATTGTGTGTTCTCCTATTTCTCAAAGAACTGAAGTTAACCTGTCAGGCCTATACTTTTCTGACTCCTCCCCTTCTCATTTGCAAAAACAAATTGTTTTTCCAGTCATTCAGAATTTCTTCAGTTTCTAGGCTCAATTTCTAAAGAACTGCTGATAGTTCTAGGATTTTTTGGCAAAGTATCTTAGTAGAAATATTTTACCAGTCCCAACTAAATTAAAAGTGAAGTAACATGCATAAACACTATATATATATTTTCCAACCCCTATTGTAGTCTGAGTTCATCCTCCTCCATGACAGATGTCAGTGACCCTCTTAATGAAGACTGAAGTGGAAAGGGTACCGAATCACCTGCCTTCCTACAGCTAACGGTTCAGACATTTGTACTTTCCTCTAAGCCACTGCCACACAGTGAGACATGCAGAATGTCTCATGCAGAATGTCTTTTTCCTATGAAATATTTTCCAGCTATCTCTATTCATACTTCATCAGTTCTTTTTTAAAAACTCGTGAGCTCTTTGACTTAATTTCTACCTCTTGTGAGGTCATAAACCTCATAATTTTACTCAGTTTGGTCTTTCCTAAGCCTTCCTTAACCACCTCTGTCGAGGGTCACTCTCGCACCAAGTGCCAGGGCCCTCCCCACAAGCCAGAGCAAACAACACCTCCACACAAAGTGAAGTCAACTCCCCCCTGCTGTTGTCTGTAGCAGGGCTTTATACCAGTGCAGGTGGGCATGCGCTGAGGAGCAGCACTCATTGGCTACAGGCTCCCAGCTGATTGGTTCTCCTCCAGGTGTTTGGTTGCTAGGCGTCGGTCCAGTTCCCCACAAACTCCACTTTCCTATATATTCTTACTAAGGCCCCAACATCTCCCCCTCTTTTTTCCAAAAAAACAAAAATTAGCAATAAACATTACAGCATTGGCAAAACAAAGTAACATAGCTGTAAACCTCAGCACACCTCTGTTGGAATTTACCTTACCTTGGGCCTTAGTATAATCACTGTCGACTATATTGAACTATCTTTTTTTTTTTTTTTTTTTTTTATTTTCCCATAGGTTTGTTCCTACAGGGAAACAATATACTTCTGTGAGTCTGATAAGTTTTGGTCTCTTGCAGATGCGTTCAAAATTCCTCTTAATAGTAGACAGACTTTATTTATTTGCCACAGCCCTCACTGAAACACAAGGCTTCCATGTGTCAAGGTCACGACTTGATGTAAGAAGGTTACCAAGTCACTGTAGGTACATGCGTCAGACAGTCAAACATATCTAACATCTTTCATTCATAGTTTGGCCTCTGAAGTCATAAAAGTCTCTTAATTTTATGCTAGATTATATTTACATCTGAGGTCTTCAATCTCTTTGTGAATATCAGTTCTGGTCTTCTTAGGTGGAAGCTGAAAAAACAACAAAAATGAAAGCAGAAGTATGTTTTAGCTTCTCTATTAAAATAAAATAAAATAAAATAAAATAAAATAAAATAAAATAAAATAAAATAAAATAAAATAAAATAAAATAAAATAAAATAAACATTATTGTGACAAGGCTAGAAATAACAGATTACTCTGCCTTGTAGTAAGACTGACATTTTATATGAGTTTAACCAAATAATTCAGCTCATCTTCATCTTAAACTTCATCTTAAATCCTTGTAAATGAAAAAATACATACAATCAATCATCTCTTTACAGTACTATTGCGAAGTGTATAACTGGCAAAGTGTTTGAAATTTTAATTGCTATTGTAATTTAACTTATAAAATGTCAAGGATATTGAATCTTTTTATAAAATATTTTCCCCTATTTTCAGAAGCTCAAGAATCTGTTGGCATTCCCATCTACATTCCATAACAAGAAATGTTATAATCAGGATTGGGATTAATGCTTAGTTTCTTTATTTGTAAAAGTTAAAAGTGTCACTGACCAGCAATTATTGATAATGTTTGCACTGATAATCGATATGAATGCAAAATTATCAGTTGACAATTTGCAAAGCTGCAGTGCAATGAATTATATGCTTTTGATGTAAAGGTGATGTTGGAAGGAAAAGTGTCATTTGAAAATCAAGCTTGTTGTCCCGGGACTTGTGTCTGTAGATGCCAATGGGGTCAGGACACCTATACAACTCTTTAAGAATACTTATGAGAGTGGCACATTCCGCAATATTTTGTGTACATATGCAGTGAGGTCTTGTATGGATGACCTAGACCTGTATGTTGGCTGACATAGGTACCAAGATGCTTAGTGCTGTACTTCCATTGCCTGGCATTTCCAGGCTCACACACTCCCTAGACTGACAGGCAAACCCACCCTTGAGGAAGCTTTGTGACACCCTGGTACAGAACAGTGTGGACATACACTTGTGTGTCCGTGTGTATGTGTGTGTGCGTGCATGTGTGTGTAAACATAGGTGTGCACCAAATTAATAATATAGATTTATTTTACTTTAAAAAGAATTACAGATGGGAGAAAGCAACCGAGATGATTGTGTGTAGCCTAGCGTGAAACCGAAATTAAATGTTCTTGCTGCAGGAATTATTTGTCTAGTGTGAACTGACCACCAACAACTGGTACTGCTGTTGCTAGGAGCTATCAAAAGAAATGTCAGCCTTCACAGCAAGTGATGAGATTTGACATATGGCATCAAAGTATCATTAAAACTACACCTGCTGCAGAGGAGGTTGTGTCTTTCAAGAGACTTTCAAGCCAAAAAGGTTATTCTGAGAATGCAAAAGAGTATGCCTTATTTGCTTTATTTCTTAGTAGATAATTAAGAAGCCATAAAAATCTGAAAAAAATTGAAAGGAAAAGTATCAAAAAACATCCACACTAGCTGCTTTTCAGCAATCATTTCTTTATAAAGTCTACAGTAATAAATATATAAATCCATATAGGTAAGATTATAGTTCACTATCTTTTATCAAGGGTTCATTCTACATTCTCTGGATATTGCTTTAATCATATTTCTGTGTTAGTTTCCATAGCATTTTGTAGTGTGTGAGTATCACAGATTTTGGTTATATGCCTGAAATAGTTTGATGTTCAGCCAATTTTTGGCCAAACTTTTATACTATGTATTAGGACATTCCTCTTGATTTCAGTAAAATTCAGAATTTCCCCTTCTCAGTGGTAAATAATTTTACACTTTAGAAGAACTCTATTTCAAGGAAATGAGCTTGGTCTATTACAAGCATATATTTGATTTTAATATCTCAATTAGAATGAATTCTTCTATATTTCAGCTCCTATATTTCAAACTCTTGTTTCAGATAAATAAATAAATACATAAGATCTTGCTCATGGAATATGTGTTTTTCTTCAAAGTTATTGTTAAAAATTAGTATAAATAATCAAGGTATTCAAATGAAAATTTAAATTCTCGGTGTAGAAAGAATTTTTCCCAACTTTTAATGTGACCTTCCCTTCTAGGAAGACTGAAAAACAAAATAGGTTTAGAAAAACAAAAACAAAACAAAAAAGAACAAATATTAATGATTCCATAAATTTGGGAATGATACACAAGGGAGAAGTACATTGCTACTAATTATCTTTTTTTCTTTGAAATTGATATAGTCAGGACAATGGCAACAATTTTACTCCTATGCATGTACAATTCACTGGCTAGAGATTCCTGAACCTCCTAAGCAGCTGAGGCCAATTCATTGCCCTGTGTTTTCTTTTACAGAAAAGTGATAGATACTAAGAACAACAGGTGTTCCTGTTGGTGTTTCAGTTTCATTCCCTTAAAGCTACCATATTTTGAACTTTTCCACAAAATGTGCTGCATATGTTTGCTATGGATATGACTTCTGTCAATACACAGATCAAATTGTCAAATCATTAGTTAAAATTCCTATCCAAAACACCTTAGATTAATAATGTTGCTGCCAATAAGAAGAGAATTGACTTTCACAATACTGCTTCATCACAAGTTTTTTTTTTTCCTTTTTCTCCTTTTCCCATGACATTGTTTCAGATTTTGAACTTTAGATAATAATGTTAAGAGAAGGGAAAGGGAGGCCCAGATCATGGGACTGACTCAGAGCCTGAGTTCACAACGCCAGTCTTTGGCTAGACTAAACACGGGTTTCCACACAAGCTTCCCTACCCTATACAGTTAAAAAATAGTTTTGCAGTATAGAGATGCAGATACTGTACACATCTTTTCCCCAGCTTGCTCCTTATAATACAAAAAAGCTTCTTAGCTTGCAAAGAAAGGATCTTCTCTTGTGACTCTTGTTTAATGAACTCTAGCCTAAAAGTAGAAAGAAAAGATGAAGGAGTCTATTAATATGTTCTGAGGTGGCTACTTGCTTTCACGGTGTATGTTTTATGCCCTTAGAAATGTCTCTATCAGAGTTTATATGCCTTAGTTGCCTAACATTTAAGAGAATGTCTTAAACAATTCAAGCAGTTCTTCAAAAGAAAAATGTTCTGTTCTGCTCTTCAGGAGACTAGAGAATAGGAATCAAGTTTTCTTTAAAGCTGAACAAGTTTATCAAAAAGCCAATTTGATAGATATAAATCCAAAGGGAAAACAAATTATTCTGTTATGGGAGTAATAAAGGGAAGTTCTGACTTGATCTTTCTGTTTTGTAGCAAGCAAAGACATAGCTACAGTAAAGTGACTCGTTAATCATACTCTTGAGACACTTTATAATGAACAACATGCATTTCAATGACATGACCGGAACAGGAAACATGTGACTGGCAGAAGACCACAAAAACCTTTTCAAATGTTTTGGGAGAATGTGCTCTCTGGTCTCCTAATCAAGACATTAGGAGAACAGTATGGTAAAAGAATACCTAAAACTCAGAATGCTGCATATATTTTTATAGTATTGCCTTCTAATGGCATTATTTCAAGGTCAGAATCAGTTACAGGCCAATAAATAAACAATCATGGGTAATTATGTTAAGATAATAAAGGCTTTGGGAACACATTACTTTCTAATTTAACTAAATCAAAGACAGATCAAGAAATTAGTGTCTGGATTTAGAAATGTACTGCTGAAGATAACACATGGCCCAGGAAAGGAGGGGAAAATCTTTTAAGTCCCACTGCCCAACAGTGCACTTAGTCAGCAGCAGCCAAGCTTATTTGTTTTCATTTTAAAGAAAGCCACCATGTGAAAACAGGTTGGAAAAAAAATATATACATATATATTTCCCCTCTCGCCTGAGGAAAAATCTTAAAGTTAGCAAAAACAGTCTAGATCTTCTCACCCATTCTGCCTTCGTTTTCCAATACATCACTAGGAACTCGTAAGGATTTTCTAATAAGTGCTCATTCAGTGCTCTGAATATCAAAGGCTCTTTTTTTTTAAGATTTACATCCTTAGAGATGAAAAATCTCACACATATCTTTTTTTGATATTTTATTGCTTCTGCATTCAAATGAACTCTAGACTTTGATTTAAAAGTCCCTAACTGAGCCATATTTATTTATGGTGTAACTCTATGAATGGTAACACGTGGTATTTTACTCTGCACATTCTCTGACCTTCCTTCCTGTCCTTGTAGCATGACATTACTGATGGGAGCTATCGCTAGTACTACAGATAACTGGGATTTCCAGAATTCTGAGTCTTGACTGCTGAATTTTTATTGCTTCAGGTTAAAAAGTCATCTGTTCTTTCACACTCAAACATCTCTAGAGACAACCCTGCAATTTAGAAGTACTTCCTAGGACTAGGTATGATATATATTCTGGCGCATCTTGAGCTTGGGTTGTAGTAAAATATCTTTTTGTCTTTCACTTATCCCATATTCATTCTGTAGGAATAAAATAAAGGTACCTAGACTGAAAAGGGACCTCTAAGTCAGGGACAGCGATAACTAGGCCACTTGCGGAAAGGTAGTTGCCTTGCATTTTAATGTAACTTCTAGCATTGAGCTCTTAGTGTATTAACAGACCTAAAAAATGTGAACCTGAGTTAGGGCATTTCATGAATATGTCCTATGTATCATAATCTGTTAACTGGATTGTTTCTTCTTTCCTTTTCTATGCTGACTTGTTGGAATAAGATGCCTTGGATTTATCAACATCCTTGGTTTTAGTGAAGTTTTGAGTTAAGTGATGATTTTCTTTGAGGAGATTCATTTGGATGAGGCTACTGCTTTTGAAATGTTTCACTCTGATAATTCAGCAGAGCTGTACTATCAAAAACTAAAAAAGTTTTATTATTATTATTATTATTTTACTTCTTCATTATTCTTGACTTTCGCCCCAGTAGAACTAACTAAGGAATTGACAGTGAAGCCTAGTCTTATTCATTCATAAGTTTATCTATTCAGCCTGACAGAAAGAATGCTAATTTTGAAGGCTATTTGTTTACTGGAAGTCCACCGGACCCTCTAAGTAAGTCCCTCTGAGAAAGTAATGGAATAGTAATACACCCTCGATTAATACTAAGCAGGGCCAATCTTAGAATACTACTAGTTAAGAACTGAAAAATTCAAAGCCTTTAATTATCTTTGGAGACACCCAGCACACCACTAATTTTTTGACCTTCCCTTCTTTTACTTGCTTTGAATACTTAATTCTACTTCTCCTCGTTCTCTGAATTGCAACTGAGGTTACTTCATTCATCTAAATTTCAGTCAACCACATAGTTATGCTTTTAACATTTATGAGTGCGCATGTTTGTATGTGTGTGTGTCCATGCTTTATGAAAAGATTATGATTCACGGAGTCCCAGAATGTCATTATTCCACTTTCTCAAAGACAGGACATTAAAATAAAAGCACTGTTAAACACTATTAAAGGGTTTCCCACATAGAAAAAAATCATACAGGTTTCTTGTAATTTTGATGTGTAAAAATAAAATACTTAGGAACAGTAACCTTCAGTTTCTATGAGTTACGACTGAAATTAAAACAATGAACATTACTTTCAAATTTCTGCTAAGGAAAAAGAATTGCTCCAGACTTTTTTTTTATTTTAAGCAACTACAAAGGAAGAAACTGATTTAAAACCACGTGAAATACCTGAAATACTGTGTTGATTTTCTTATCAGAATGGACTTGCATACACCTTTTTTTTTTTTTTTTTGAAAAAAGGAGAAGGGCTATTTTAAACCTAGTTTAGCTTGACACTACAACTTTCAAGCTGCTAGTTTCAATTGCATCTGGAAATCATTTGCTGTTGTCCAGGAGGGATAAATGCAGGAAATGGTGTGTAAAATTCTGAAATGGGTACTAGCCTTTTATTCTACACACACAGGTATTAATTTCACTGCAGTGAATGTTCCTTGGTGATTTTTCTCTAATAGTAAATTATGTATACTTGTTTGACACACAATAAATGTCATTTCTTTCATTCTGGCTATAATCAGGACACTACAATTCAGTTCTTTTCATTTCTAGTTTTGTTTTTCATAGGCTGGTGACTCGTTAAGATTAATCTGTGTTATAATGCCTTTACATTTTCTTAGTTTATGTCTACGAGGAGTCACAGAACATTTTTTTTTTCCATGCATAATATAGACTTTGAGTTCCTCACTATCATGTATGGACTGATGTATCCATCATCTACTTTAGGTATTTGGTTTCCCCATACACAATTGGATGACTATTGCATGTTTAGTCTGCACTGAGAGAAGGAAAGAGGAAGGAGTTACCAACTATACTTTCCAGATAGATCTCAGAATGCCCAAGTCCTTCTCTGCAGAGCTGCTCTCCAGAGGTCAACCTCACTGACCCCTGGGGGACATCACTAGCCTCTAACTGGACTGCTCTGCTGAACATAATCCTTAAAGCTCTGCCTTTCAGCCAATTCTCAATCCAACTCACTGTCCACTCATCTAACTCACACTTTCTGAGCTTCTCTATGAGGGTGTCATGTGAGACAGTGTCAAAAGCCTTACTGAAGTCAATATAGACAACATCCACTACTCACTCAGCCAGTCATACGATCATAGAAGTCCGTCAGATTGGTTAAACGTGATTTCCCCTTGGTGAATCCATGCTGACTTTTCCTGATCACCTTCTTGTCCTTCCCATGTAGAGGTGAGGCTGACTGTTCAGTGCTTGCCTGGGTCTCTTTGGTCTCTTTGCCTGGCTGGAGTGGCGTTTGCTTTCTTCAAATCCTCAGACACCTCTTCTATTCTCCACAGCCTTTCAAAGATGACAGAGATTGGCTGAGCACTTACATTCCCCAGCTCTCTCAGCGCACTTGAGTGCATCCCATCAGGACCTGTGGGTTTGTGCATGTCAGGTTTCCCTGTGTGATCTCTAACCTCCTCAACCAAGGGCAAGTTTTCCTTTCTCCAGAATTCCTCTCTTGTCTCCAGGATCTGGGATTACAGAGAGCTGGCCTTAGCAAAGACTGAAGCAAAGCAGGGATTCAGTAACTCTGACTTTCCTGTCTCTTTTGTAACCAGGACACCACCCCATTCAGTAGTGGATCCACATTTTCCCTAGTCTTTCTTTTGCTACTGGTATATTTGAAGAAGCCCTTCTTTGTCTTTGACATCTCTTGCCAGATTTAATTCCAAATGCCCCTTAGCTCTCCTTGTCACACAGCTGCATATCCTGACAACATTCTTATATGCCTCCAAAGGGGCCTGTCCTCTTTTCCACATTCCTTATACTTCTGCTTGAGCTTTTCCAGGAGCAATTTGCTTATTCACACAGGTCTCTCACCTCCTCCGCCTGACCTCAGCTGTGCTATTAAACTAAACAGTGCCAGTTCACATGCCCAAGCTCTGGAACATGGTTCCTGCTCCCCTGGAAAACCACTATTAAAAAAACAAACTCCAATTTCCAGAGCAAACGAATGAGTATAAAGGGCTCAAATGTCATACTCCAACTGGTCCCTGCTCTGGGGTGTCACAGCAAATTATGGGATCCTTCAGCAGCTAAACTGGAAGCTAGCTAGGGTCCTAATTTTCTATAGAAGTATTTAACATTTCATAAGAATTCCATACTCCAAAGGATTAAACTTTTCAGATTTCTTTGTCCATACTTTCCCAACATAGAAAATTACCAGCACATAAACTTTTTCTTTTTTTAACCTTTTTCATTCATTCACAGCACTTGGTTACATGATCATATTAAACATTAAGTCACTTTGGACTACTGCATTACTATGGATTCTTCACAGCACTATTTGGAACTTCATTATTATATCTAGTTACTTATTTGTTATACTGTCAAATATGCAAATACCACATTTAAAAGTAGACAAATCAAATTCCGATACCTAACCGTGGGAATATCAGTGATACATGTAAAAAATAAAAGCCTGAGAAACCCAAATATTGTATAGTTTTACCCATAACTATATGTATATATACATATATAAATTCCAGGAAATCTGTAAACCACTGCTTCGTTTGACTTTGTAGAATGGTCTACTAGAAACTTCAACTTGGACCTTCCAGTAACCTCTTCAGAGCACTTAATAAATTTTAATTTATTTCTGAGATTCTCCATATCTACTCAACAAAAGCAGCAAACGGTTTCATTTCATGTAGCTTTTATAACAGAGTCACAAACTGTGATGTTTCATTGCAGTATTAGTGCATGCTGCAAACATAGACTCTGTTCTTTATTCCCATCCATAGGAGATGGCAGAGAAATGTGAGTTTAAATGATTCTGATACTAGACAAATTGATTGATATATGCAAGTGCGAATTAGAATTTTTATCATAGAATCACAGAATGCTTACGGTTGGAAGGGACCTATAGAGTCTTTCACGATACTTAGCATGGCTATTTCAATATCATAAAGAGATTATGTTTTCAACTTTATCTCCTTTAGAACACCTTCCCCATCTGGCTACAACTTGATTTTGCCTTTCAAATATGGCAGTAATTTTTAACATAATATGTAATGCAATGCTGGTAAAAACATATTCACACAGTTTGGCCATTTCATTTTCATCGTTCTAAATAGCTTAATACTTTAAGACAGCCTACTTTAGAAACAAAAAGAACAGTATTTCAACTTAATGTAAGACCTCTGCTTTGACATCATCATTCAAAGCTATATTCAGTGACAGCTGCTACTATCTTTATTCTGAAGTTATACTTCAACACATTCTAAGTCATATATTATGAAATTAATCTGAAAATGCATCTGACATCTGAATATTTCCTAAGAAAGCAAAGGGTAATGTAATGTTTGTTTAAGGAAATGCGCCAGTCCGTTTTCATATAATAAGCAATTAGTAAGTTACTCTGATTTGACATGTTTCTCCTTCTCAGTTGATATCTCCTCATCATTAATAACCATTTTTCCCATCTTCTCTTTCTGCTCTTCAGATTAGGATATAGGTTTAATTTCCAACTATATTAATTGTGCAAGATTTTAAATTGCACTGTGCTTTACTGATCCACTGAAGACATTTGATTTCACAATACCTTACATTTTTATTAGTGATTTCTTACAGCTCGGAATGACTTTTGTTCTCTATTGCCAAACATTAAAGGAAATACACAAATGATGTGTTGGTAAACTATAGCACTACCTTGACAAGTGAAGGCAAACAACAGAAATTATGCAGCGATTCTGCAGAATCCTACAATGATTGGACATATGCCATTTCTATGACTTGTGCTTCTGCATCTTTTCCCTCCTGCCACCAATACTGCAAAGGAAAAAGAGTTTGTACTAGCTGAAAAACAACAACAACAACAACTACAAAACCAACACTTGTCTCCTTTATATATATAAAAAGGAAATAAGCTTTTAGTACTGAAATTACTCAGAATAGAACAATATTAAGACTAAATTATTCTTTTTCTGAATATTCTGGTTTAGGTGAGAAATTCAGGTTTAATTCCTCACCATTGGAAGAGGATCGAACGCCACTTCCTCTGAATTCTTCTTGGCGTTCTAATATATTGAAGTTATGTACAATTTACAAAACATAAGGAAACATAAGGAAAGTAAACTTGTAAAATATATTTTTATAGCTGAAAATATTTGATGAAGTTGGTCTGTAATTCAAGAAATATTTTAGAAAGAAAAAAATACAATTTCCTTTATTTTATTGAAACTAATTCAAGTAATACTGAAATTTCAAATCCATCCAATCCCTATTCCAAATCCTAGGAAAGTTTATGTAACTCTTTCTTGAAACTCTTGTAAAATAAATCTATGCTTTTTTGAAGAAGTTACGCCTGTACTTTGATCTTTCTGCAAGCAAAAAAAAGAAATACATTCCATTCATTTTTGCATTCTATGAAATATTTTACCCTCGGGGAGAGTTATTCTAACTTACTTTATTTTATACATCACTAGCAATTGCTATTTTGTTCTATAATTTTTCCAGACTTGTTCTTCAACTAGAAGTTCTCACAATTTCCCCAACACTGTCCTGGTTGGTGCTACCTTTGTGCATTTTCTGTGATTTTGGAATTAGTTTACTCTGAAATCTTAATTTCACATTTCACTGATAATCAAGAATGAATAACAAATAACAATGAGTTATTTTTTGCTCCTATGATGGTGAAAGCACTGTTGCAAACCCTTCCTGGATGTTGATATTTTATTATTGGCATTTAACAATTTAATACAAAAGAACTGACTAATACCAGCGTTTCTAGGATTAATGGCAGCTGAGCGCTCACGTTCATCTGGTTTGATTTATTTTCTCGAAGGATCCAATATCTTCATGATTTACAGGATGCACTACTCGACATATGGCACACTTTGGCATCACACTGAGCTAGCCAAGATTTGAAGACTGAATTAAATGTCTATTTGTCTCTGAATGTGAGTCTGCTTCAACTTGTTTTTTCCCCCATCGTTCTTAAATTACCAGCTATTTCAGCCTTTTAATAACCTAGAAAATGAGATTTTGAAAGTATTTGAAGCAGCACTATATATAACTTTGCTCTTGCATACTTCATTGCCTTAATGCAGTAGTACACAGGATAGCCTTGTGACGTGGCTGCTATTGAGAAAAGGAGGAGGGAAAGGTGGCTCACATGGCTGCTTTTTTATCCTTCTTCTAATAACAAGAAAGAGGAGATGACAGAGGTGGAGGAATCAAAATTCCTTTGAGTTAGGAAACATACAATAATATTTCTCATGCTATTTACAAAAAGATCCCTTTGGTTCTGAGCCAGCATCTGTCCTAGTTAACATTATTTTATCAGAGGTTGTCTCCACAGTACATTTAAATCTTATTGCAAATATAGGATATGATATTCAATTTGTTTCTACATACTATGGTAAAAAAATAAATTCTCAGGAACTAGTGACATTTCTCTGTGTCCTGAAAAGATGAAACTGAAAGAGAGCGTGGAGGCTGATAAGCCTGAATTAATAGAGTGGGTGAGTTGTGCTACTCCCCATAGCATCTTATGGAAGTTTCTGGCTATTAGATAAGATGTTATGCAAAACACCTTTAAAAGCAATTTTATGTACTATCCTTACTCTACATATTTCCTAAAGTCTTTGTACAATATTTTTTTAAATACTATTGAAAATAATATCACAAAAGCTAGAAATTTAGCTAGAATCCAGATCCCTCAGTATCAAAATCAAAATATCGAGATATTTTCTTTGCAGCTATAGAGAATTTCAAGATTCTTCTATAGATCTGTGACTATACATATTGCATTTATAGTGTTCCTGCTTTTCTCTGAGGCACCACAAAGTGGCTTGCTGCCCAACATTTTTATCTGTCAGGCACTGCCATGCTTGAACGAGTGTTAACTTCATCCAACTAGTAACAGTTACTTTGTCATTCTGATTTTATTTGAGAGATGAGAGTGTCCATTTTTGCCTTCAGGAGATTTTTCTTTTTCTTTCTAAAAACTGAATTTCATTAAGATTAAACACCAAGTCTGGTGTTTAACCTAAAACCACACTGGTTTGGAAATATGCAAACTACACAATAGTAAATAAAAAATACAGTTTGGGCCTCAAATGTAACAAACTCATAAAACAAGCAGAAAGACCTTCCCTGCAGATTTGAAAAGAGAGAAAGCTGTAGAATTGTGCTGAAAGGCCCATGGGTGAGAATGGCTAATGGTATCCCAGTTGCTTTGGAAAAGCTTAGAAAAGGCATTTCTAGATTAAAATGGAAACTTCAGGTTTCCTTGGATAATCTCTGGTTTTGTCTAAATCAAATCTCCTGTTAAAATGAATGTTTTAATGTATGTTAAAGGTGAGCAGGATACGACTGGCATCACAACTGAACGTAGGCTTGTATAAATCAATAAAATATGGCAGCTGATGACAACTGAGTATGAGTTGGAAAAGAGATGTTCTCTATTGGAAATAATTCCACCTGAACACCTGAACATTTAAAGCCACCAGTTTTTCCAGCTTCCGTTTATCTATCTGCAAAATAAGTAAAAAATATTTACCAATAATTAGAACTTTGTAAAATATAGGTCAGCCCTGTGCTCCTCTGTCAGATGAACTTGCTGATGTTGTCATGAAGTATTTTGTCTGTAGAGGAGAAAGTTGAAAAAGGTTTTTTGGTGTAACACCATGTAAAGTGAAAATATTGTAGAAAATGTGAGTGAGCAAAAAAATGAAGTAGTCCAGAGTAAAATGATCATGTTCTATCTAAGATGAGCAAAAATAAATGCAATCTCATTTAGGAACATTTCTGGAATTACAGCAAAGATTACTACACTAATCTACTAGTTCTGCATTTTCAATAATCTGAAGTAGAAATCTTATTCAGATATATCTTCAACAAACTGGGTTTGAAGATTCCAAAGACCTGAGTTTCCACAATCTTGAACAAGTTTTACTGGAATTTTTAGGGAGTATCTGAGAGCCTCCTTTTTTTTTTTTTTTTTTCCTCCAGTAAATAAACTGAGACAAGAATAAAAGTCAAATATTATTTGCAGTTTCCTAGCATCATTGAAAACTAAGACTCTAATGATTAAGTGTGAAATGGTGGAAATTACTTTTGGGAACTGGTAATCTGTATCATTATACCATTAAACCATGTGCCATAACCATATGCTGAGAGTAGCTTTAAGTTCATCTCAGATTTTGTGCTGGTAGTCATGGTCAGATAACAAGCTATGTTTGCTCAACTTACTTCAGATAACGTTCATTGATATGCAACATATATTTTTGTCTATTAATGTTAACACCTCCAACAACAATTGGTGGTGCCTGTACATTTTCTTTACATTACTTGTCCAGGTACAATACTGTAGACTTGAAAAAAAGAAATTAAATGTGTTTGCACCCCTAGTATTCAAGATTTTTTGGAGCTGATAAACTACCTGTATGTGCCATATATGCGTGCTACATATTTAAGTTATGCTAACTACTTTTGGCAAAGCACAGTGGTGTAAAATGTTGCAGTTTGAAAGCTGTAGTGGTGGTTGGGGGGGAAGGAGATATCAAACATCGTGTTAGCTATATGCCTGACTCTGGCAGTATCGGATTCACAAATAGTCTGTGGAACGTAGGTCCGACCGCCTTTCTAGAAGTGAATCGAGTTCCCAAATAGAGTGATCAAGTATAAGCTCGATTCTGGCAGTATCGAATTCACAAAGTCTGTCAACCATAGGTCCAACCATACCCCTCCCCACCCAAACAAGCAGTCGAGTTCACAAACAGCATGATTTCTTCAAATGCAACATTTACAAAGCAGGTTTTGGACGTCAGAACAGGAAATTCTACTACAGCATGGGGTTTTTAGCTAGCTCTGATGTACAAATGTGCAATCGTCACTCACCCCAGAAAATGGGAGAGGGCTCTCAGTCTCAAGTCTCCTCAGGCGGCGTTCCAGTCCGAGGGGAGGAAAGGGGGATCAGCACATCAACTGATCCAGGAGTTACGATGGTTTCTTCCCCTCCCCTTTTTCCTCCTTAGTTCACCTTTTATACTTTTCTTTACATTCAGGTGGAGCTTGAGTGACTAGAGTCATGCTTAATATTGTTATAGATTGGTGAAAAAGTTTCTCGCTTTCACTTAAAGGTACAGTCAACCGAAAATCTAGAGCGCATGCTCAGTGAGGGGTGGTCATACTTCAGAGGTGGGTAACTTTTGAGATGGAGGTATGTTTTGACATTATAATGAACTTATAATGAACTTATAAAGTTCATCCAAAAGGAGTGATTTGCCACCCTTGCTGGCTCAGCACTGGACATGTTATCATATATCTCCTATTGGGCAGTCATTGTGTGGCTTATCAGCAGCCCAGCACAGGGAGTGCAACAGAGTTTGGCCTCCGCTCCATCCTCCGCTACTCCCCTTTGCAGCTGCAAGGAGGGCATATTGTGCTGCCCAGGGAACCATGGAGGAGCAGAGTTGGTAGATACCCACCATCCTGGAAGTGGCAACTGTGTATCACCCCAAGGAAGCTTCTGTAATGCCCAAACTTCTGTTAGGCCCTAGTTTTTCTCTAAGTTTCCCCTTTCCAAGCAATTCTTCCATAAGTGGGACATCTGCTCTCTAACTAGCTCCCCCTGTCCTTGCAAATTTCTCCTTTCTCTGGGGCTGGAACTCAAGTTTGTAGGAGTTACTATTATAGTTAAACTGGTGCTCTGTGTTTCACTTGAGGTTTTCTATAATAATCTTTTGTTCAAAAAGGATTACTTTTGGTTTATCTCATTTGAGGAAGAAGTTCTGAGAAACTAGGCAGTAAGTTTTTGGCTTAAAAGATGTTTATGGCCTCAGATACAGAATCTGTCTGGTGTCAGGTTTGGCAAGTCACTATTAATATACATTTATTTTTAGTATTTAATCTTAAAGTTATAATGGAGTCTTTAAGGACAGATGCTGAAGTCTCTTTCCATATTCATCAACATTAATCAATATATCATCTACTACATACTTTCCTTATTGTATTAAAGAGGCCCAAGATATTCTTTTCAAAGACGATAAACATCCATTTCTTAAGTAAACCAGTGGAGGCCTTTGTTTCTATTATTCAAAGCAAATAGACTTTGATATGAGACATGACAGAGCAAAAAATATACAGGGAAAGATGCAGGATAGCAAACAACTACCTTGACTAAACAAAGCAACTTAACCAAATAGATGCATATTACATAAATTAGAAATTAGATTAAAAAATGAGAAGGGAGAACAACAGAATCTCTCAAACTGCCTGCTGCTGTTAGCCGCTTTCATGCTTATCTGAAGATTAGTGAAAGGCAAAGAGAAATGTGAAAACTTCATTCTTCTTGAGCTAATAAGGTTGTTGATTTGTCTTTAAAATGCATGCTTTCTTGATAAGGTCACACCTTCCTCCCCTTCCTGGTGTTTCAGGATTTCTTCCTTCCCTTTTTTTTGCTGGTTTTCAGATAGATTAAGAGAAATCCTGTTGTTCCTTTTTTTTCCTCATTTCTTGGAATCCCGTTTTTCTCTATTTGTCAAAGTTATGATCATCTTCTCTAAATATATCTAAGGAACCTAACTAACAGCATGTCTCTTAATAGAGTATAAAACAGAGCCTTTGGGTTCAGCTGTGGCTTAAGATCTACATGTATGTAGGGAATGCTTTTTGGGAGAAATCACTTTCTGGGTAAATCTTTTTTATAATATATTAACAAAAGACCGAAAATTGGTCTCATCCTACTTTATATCCTGCGCCCAGATCTCCACCTAGAACCTGTTCTGCAGTCTAGAATGATCTTTAGGTCCTGCAGATATACATAATCACATACCCATAACTGTGTCCCAAACAGTCAATATAAGGGGAAAAAAATCTTACTGCATTTTCATTTAATTTTCATAAGATGATTTCGGATGATTTCTTGGAGTCCTTGCTGGGGACCTGCCTTGATTAAAATTTTTATTAGCAGCAATCATAGAATCACAGAATGGTTAAGGTTGGAAGGGACCTCTAGAGGTCATCTAGTCCAACCCCCCTGCACACGCATGGTCACCTAGAGCACGTGGCACAGAATAACAGTCATTTGTGAGCATGAAGATGAGGGAATTCTGATTTCTCCATATTTGCATTTCTCTCAGTCTTCTCACATACAAGGAAAACAGGGTCTGCCTTTTAAGTCCAATATTCCCCTCCTAATTTGTGTATATGTGGATGAGCCCAGTTATTATTCTTTCCTCAGTCTGCTACAACAAGGACACAGTTGAGTCCAAAGTACTGACTTATGGTAGTGAGTCTCTGTCTGAACAAGAACCGTACATGTAATTAGCATACATAACAGTCAATATCTATTGCATTTCCAAGGGAAACAGATTTTGCACAACTCCAAGGAACAACTTAGTGAGATCTCAATTTGAAGCGATACAGATTGTCAATCAAAAATAATAAATGAATCTAGGCCCTCCTAAGTAATGCTCTTCTGCTACTTGTGAGAGAAAGAAGTAAAACAGTTGGAAGATGCAGAATTTTATCACAAAATCAAAGAGATATGCTAAATAAGTAATAAAAGATTGAAGATTTTTAATTTGTAGTTTTGAATTAGCACTAGATTTTGTTTGGATTTCAATTTTATATTACTTCCAGTTTAAGGTCTAAGTGCAGAGAAAGTATGCAATGTTGTAAGGGCAGGACTATTAATGAATATCTCAAAGAAGCATTATGGCCAAACAAGATTTATGGCCATTTTGTTATAGCCATTGCATTAATATGGAGAAGAGGCTTGGAAAATGTTTGTGTACCTTTCTTTCTTTTTTTTTTTTTTTTTTTTTTTTTTTTGCGGGAGGAGGGTTCTGCTTGTTTTTTATTTTATTTTACTAAAAATGGATAGTGCTATATCTAATCTCCTTTGATTTCACTAGTATGCTTGTAAGTCTCAGATGCACACTCTGTATTATGCATTCTGGCAATTAATTAAACTAGATACTAACAAAGAACTACAGCATGCTAAAAAAATCCTTTAATATTTGTGTGTTTTCATTGTCTTGTCAGTTCTTAAAGTCATGATTCAGTTCTTCAGTCACAAATTCATACAAGTCATGCATTATTTATACAAAAAAAAAACAAGATAAAGGAACAATGGAAACCAAATAATAAAAGAATTAAAATGAAAGGAGGCAAAGAAATGGAACTTCACAGCATCCTTGTTCTTCATTCCACTGAGATGCAATTCTACCCTTCATTTGTCTGCTTCTGTTTGAGTCACCTTTTAGATCACTGTCTTGTTGTGGCACAGCTTTCAAAGCATCTCTAAGAAATAAATCTACTTGTGCTCACACCACATATTGACTGTATTTCATTTCCATTATTCTGTATTACAAAGGACATTTGTATTAAAACCCGATTTCTTTGTTTCTGAAAAATTAATATGCTCTTGCTGCCTTCTCTCACCTGAAATAATAATCCTTTCTTTGTGACATCAGTGTTGATTGTGGTGCTATAATTGATGCCACAAACAGAGACTCTGACTTCAAGTGGGAATAAACAGCGGGAACAGAAGGAATAACACAGAAAAAAAAAAAGACTTTGTGTTTTCAGCCTCTTAGAAAACTGTAAATACATATATAGAAATTAGATTTTGAGCTGAACAGAGAGAGCCATAAGAAACTACAAGAAATTCTTCTATGCGTCTTTAATGTACACCAATTCGGTCACTGTCCAAGATGCCACCAAGTGCTAATAATTTCAGGAAAAAATGCCCCAGATTTAATATGTTATCTTCACCTAGTTAATACATGAACTTTAGGCATCTCTCTTAAAAATCTCAGTGCAAAGAAACATGTCTGGAGTAACTTGTAAGTTCAGCTATGAGATATAGAAAACTTTATAGAAAACTCCATAGATGTCATCTCAGTAGGATACAAACAACGGTGGCATGTTCAGACACATACAATAGGCCAATGTAAGGGAGGGGGTAAGGAGAAATCATTTAGCTTTAGAAAATAATCCAGTAAAATAAAACGGACAAGAAGTTAGATTGGACTTCAGTAACTTCATTTTGTTTTATGGGCCTCAGCTTAATTTGATCTTTTGAAGGAGATAACAATTTTGAAGTCTGTATGCTTAGAAACTTAACATTTTTATGCACATATAGAATATATATACTGAATATATATTATGTATATCAAATATATCAAATATATTATATGCATGTATCAAATATATATAAAACTTTGACATATGGAGTTTAGGGGATTTATTCATGTAATTTTATTTACATTTTAATTTGCTTTGTGCAATGTTAGAATAGTTCTGTTACATTTTTTTCCTTAAGAATGAGAATTTTTCAGCTGAGGTTTTTTGGCTCAGATTCTTCAAGAACCAGTATGAGTTGAAATATCTTCTTGCATCTAACTTCATAATGCTCTAGCAACTTAATATAGGGAAAGCTGAGTAGGTAAAATAATGAGGACCATGAGAATAATAGGAGGAAATTGGAAACAGAGAAAAAGTGAAATGAGTTTATATTTTCCCCTGGAAAGCCCTTCTTAGGCTCTATTGGAGATATGATTCTTTTAGTAAATGAGAAATTCAACATATATTAATATTAGCATGTCTGTGAAAAATAGAAATTCTTTTGTTACCATGACCAGAAGCATATCGTAAAAAACTATGTCCAGTTTCTGAGCATTGTCCTCAAACTGTCAGTGAATAATGACTATTTTAACAGGGAAGGGCAATCTTGATCATTGCACACTTTTTTTTTTTTTTTTCTGTGTGTGTTGGGGGCATGTTTATAAAGAACAAGCAGTTGGAGCAGTAAAGATCAAAAGCAATAGAACACAGTTTAAAAGCAAAACAGACAGTCCTCCTATGGCCAGGTGATCACTGAACCAATACATTTTCTCATGTGAACAGAAGTCTTACAGAATTATGCTAAATAAACATAGATCTTTTATACATTAAAAAAAATATTCTCTTTCATTTCTTTTCTCCAGGAAAAAAATCTACCTTCTTAGGGGGTAAGTATTGGCATTGCAGTTACCTTTGAATGAAACTCAGACTCTGACTCTGACTCTGTGGCAACAGTAAATATTGTGCACCTTCTACATTTATAGCAAAAAAGAAAAAATAATGTGTTCAATTAAAAAAATCTATCCATTATTTAAAAGAGTTACACAAGAAAAAAAAAAAAACTTGAAGTGGGTGTTCTTAAGATACTTCGTCCTCCTTTAAGAAATAATCTTGGTTTCATCTTTTCTTTTTTCTTCTTCCCTCTTCCATATATTATGTTTTTAATTAAGATAACAGTCAGTACCAAAATTAAGCTGCATCAAAATTACATTTAAGTGTATCTGTCAGCATAGGTATCATTATTTTACATAGTTATTTAAGAAAACAAGACCTAGTCATGGAAAATAAACATAGCGGAATTTCCCAGAAGTTTTCAGTGTCTTTCCTGCAAACCGTATCTGAAAAAAAATCATTTTAATGAAAAGGATATTAGTAACATTATTTTCTGGCATTATACATGTAAGTTCATACACACCCACATGCTGATATTTTTGTTCTTACAGGAACAATAATAATTTAACTACTTTATCAACTTTAAACTAAAGCTGTAAACAGAATACATTTCATCCTGGAGCAAGAAAAACCTCCTCGTCCTTATGTTCTTGCCATCTGCCAGGCTGCTTAGGCTGTTCACTATGTCTCTGAACTAGGATAGCTCAGTGTGTCTATAATGTCATAGACCAGTAATAAAGATGGAAAGTGGTGGCACTATCAATGATCAAAAATAAACGAGATGATAATTTCAACACCTCATGGATGATTTCTTTAAAGATAACCTTGGAAAGAGAGAAAAGAAAAAACAATTTTGACGGAGCGATTCGGCCTGATTTAAAGAGGTCACTACTACAATGCAGGCTTAGTAATATATTGATATATTGATATATTTTCTCTCATTAAGTTTAAAAGCTCAAATGAATTACAAAGTGGTAAATGTATATACTATCTACCCAGAGAACTGGAGCGATATAAACTTCTGATTCCCTGGCTTAACTATGTCTTTTTTTTTTATAATATGTATTAAAATTGTACCTAAAAGACATCTGTATTGCACATCTACATATTATAACTAACACTTTACTTCTATGAATAAGAAATTATCCAAATACATCCTTCAAGTTATTAAATTGTCTGTAATACTTAAAAAAAATTGAAAATACTTCTCTCATTAAGAGAGTTCTTTTCTAATATATTCTACTCTTATCCCATTTTCTAGGTTAGTGTTTACTAACACTTACCAGATGTCTGTTTCAGTTATATGAGGTTTTTTATATGAGGTTATAAAATGGCATGCTTAAATTATATTTTGTTTTCTTCTTGGTCCTCTTATTAATATTATTTTGAAGTGAAGAAGAATGAAGGATGAAGTGTCTTAGAGAGTATAAAATTCCTGCTAAATCAGATGCAACATATTAAGAATGTATGTGGAAAACACATATTGCATCTGGGAAACACAAATTGTATAATGAACATTGAGGGACCTACACCTTTATGAATACAACCGTGTCCATGGTTGTTCCTGCTGTTTAGATCCAGTACGGAATCAATCTCATTGCAACACCATTGAAGTCAGTGGTCTGTTTTGTTTTGTTTTGTTTTTCTTAGGAAGCTAAGCTTACTTTACATCAAAGGAGATTTTAATCAATAAAGACCTAAATGTAACTGTATACTTGTCAAGCACACTGAAATAGACATATAATTTTCCTACAGAATTAAATGTTACTGATAAAGGGTAAAGAAAGACAAGAAAGTTTCTTAAGTATGAAGCACTTATTCAAGGCTCTTTTTAGTCACGGTAAGTACTCATACCCAAGGTAAATAATAACCACTTTTATTCAAAATAGCTCATCTATGTAGAAAAAAATGATTAATGGATCAGGATTACCAACTTAGCTAATTTAATGATTTAATGATTAATGATAACAAAAGGAAGTTATTTGAAAACAGTAATCTAATTTTGTTTCATTGGTTATTTTTGTTTTATAACCTTCAGATCATTGTAGGTATGTTTTAATTTTATTTTTTGCAGATGTAGTTTGGGATTAAAAATAGAAAGCTAAAACAGGAAATGTATGATTAGAGACTAGCCAACTGTCTCTTGCAACTCTTGGCAAACTAAAGCAATGCACTTACTTAGGTAATATGCATTGTAATGTAAATCAGAGCTGCAAACCACATATTGGAAACTTTGGAACCTTTTAGTTTTCTTAAAGCTGTTTCAGGCTTTTTGCAGAATTATTTGCTTCATGGTGTTGTAATTTACTGGACTGTACTAAACTTCACCTAAACAAGATTCTGTTATTACAGTAGTTCATCTATTTTTTTTTCTCAAGACAGAATGATGTCTTGTCACTCATTTGCTTTAATGTGTGATCTACCTAAAATGCATCAGTTAAACATGCTGAGCGATCCGTAAAATAGTGCCATCAAAAATGATCAAGCACAGAGAGGCAAAATCTGACTTTAGTAACATCCAGAATACTATATTCAGTGAGAAAGATCAGATATTTTAGTAAAGGTTAGCCAGAAGTGGATACTATCAAATTTTATGATTTTTTCTATGTTTTATGTTTTTTCTTTGGATTTGTGGATACACTCCCTTTTATCCATACTTCTTTCTGTCTTCTGTATCCTTTTACCCTCTCTCCTCACTTTCTCTTTTATTCCATTTCAATATCTTTTTCTTTTGTTCTTTGCATTTTTGTGCTTCTGCTTGCATAACTCTTCGTATATTAATCATTTTAAAATAACAGTGTCCCAAAAGAGTTTTTTTTGTTTGTTTTATTTCATTTTTATCATGACATTGGCATAATCCACCCCAACCACCCACTTTCTCTCTTTTCCTTTCTCTCTGCTTGCACACTGGGTCCTTCTCATCTTGTTGACCTGCCCCTTCAGATCCTAAACTTCTTGGAATGAGAGCCATCTTTTTCACAGTAAGACATTACATGTAGTGTATTGATCCCAGATGGAGTCTTTGGACACTAATGAAATACTAATAACTACAATAGTGCTGCCATATACCTGATATCCAGGACCTGGGAGATCTCTAAAGGGTGGGATGTTCCCACTCTTCTGTTTGCAACCTGTCTGATCCTACAGGCCGGTCTGTAGTAGAGTATAACATTTCGGTTCTTCCTCCTGTCTCAGCAGTTCTTCTCCCAGGGTTTCTGTAGACTTCAAACCCTGGCTGGGGAAGGACTATGGACCCTGTCATTTTTGCATGCACTGTTTGTCTGGGCATGCTTATTTAATATATTTGGGACTGATTTCCATTTGCCAGCATTACCAGTCTATGAGACATTGACAGTCACTCTATGTGACTTAATGAATAAGTACAGTACAAAAGTTTCCATTTTAACTTTTCAATCATAGTTGTAGAGTGACTAATTAGCAGAAAGGTACGTGCTACATATACCCTTAACTTCCGCTTTGAAAATATTAAAGGCATTTCAGAAGGCTTAATTTTGAATTTCTTAGGTTCTAGTGATCTGTCTTAATCTAAGCATCATTTAAACACAGCAGTTGGGGTTAATTGATTGAACGCTATCCTTTCAAACCCTACATATAAATGAACAGAAAATGTCGGCCAATACAGATTAAACTATAGACACCAAATCAGGAGAACTATAGCAATGTCTATCTCTGAATAGCTAAACAGAGATTCTTTGCTAAGGGTAGCTATAGAAGAGGTCAGTCTGAGTAGCGATAGACTAGATTCAGAGCATTTATCTTCAGAATAGAAAGTACAAGAATGAATATCCAAAATATACTTTTAAAACAATATAGACCTCTAAATGAATGCTTAATTTCTTAAATAGAGATACTACATGTTTTAAACATATATATAATGTATTTGGGGCATATCACAATACGTACAATGGGACAATAAGTGTGTGAGAGAAAATGGTGGCATAAAAATATACATATTTCTGTAGAGATTTTAGGCATAATGTTGCTAATAAAACTACTATTTAAATTATAACTCTAATATTTATTTATCTATGGTAGCAATAAAAACATCATTATTTATAAATGTAATCCCTGATAATGAACAAACCTATTGCATATTCATGAAATATAATTTAAGCTGATTAGTATTATTTGACAGTTATGGTGCTTGAAAAATATCCTAGACTTAGACTATAACTATTCAGCCCAAAAGTAAAGGCGTAGCTTAGATTTTGTGCTAACTTGTGTTCATGAATTATACTTGCAGAAATTAATAATGCAGTTTATCTAGTAGCACTGTCTTCTAATACAAAACAAAACAAAACAAAAACCCACAGAAATGCAGAAGAAAAGACCTTGAAATTAATATAAAGAATAGGTCTATCTTTTGTATAAATACCATATTCATGTCACTAGTTTGTTTGGCTTTGCCAAAGAATCCTTTAAAATATGATGGGGAGCTGTTTTTGGAGATAGAGCCCTTGAGGTTGAGTTAACATACTAAAAATTATTAGTCTTTTCTAGTAATGTTGTCCAAGAATGTTTAAAAAACTCAGTGGCTGACCTGAAAAATAAATGTTTCCTTCTTCCAGACAGTTTTAAACTTTACCTACTATCTGTCTTTACTACAGTAATCTGTCACTTACTGTTTATCCTTTTGAAGAGATATTGACTTTTTCCATTTTAATTCTTGGTGAGTTTAGATTATGTGATATAATATTATGTGTTACATAAAATGCAGCTCAGGAAAATAAATCTTTGTAGAGAAAATTCAAGACGTAATCAGAAGCCTTTGTAATTTGTGGAAAAGTAACCAAGGTGTTCTTACAGAACATTTGCTATTATTATGTGTACCTGTGCATTGTATTTATTGAGAAGTTTAAAAGGTTTTTTATTTTAAACTCTTTGTTACTTTGAACATTCAGAGTAAGATTCACCTTACCTAAATTTGGTGATCAAAATTATCTCTGGGCTGTCTTTACAATCAATGGGAAGTGGTAAGTCCCACCACAAAGTGGTTCCCCCATCTCTGCTGAGAGGGTGGTTCTTTCAGAAAGGGTAAAATAACCTAAGGGCACAGAGACACTAAAAGAGATGTGTCTGAGCACCTCACATCCTTTTCTAGTTTATTCATTTTCTTCACTCAGCTTCTTCTGTCTTTTGGCCAGTCAATGAACTAAGTCAGCAGAGTTAAAAAATCTCATAGAAAATTTGAAGAAAAAGTGAGGCAAGGCAGGGAGTGAGGAGGTAGACAAAAGACAATCAGGAGAAGAGGAAGGGGAAGCAGGTCTTTCCTTGTCAACAGTATCAACCTCTTAAACAGAATGCTTGTCTACTTCCATACCAACACTTTCAGGAAGGAATTGATTAACTTTTGGAAATGAATATGTCTTCATCAACCGCATTGAAAGGTAGATGTCTAATTTTTAGATAGCTAAAATCGAATGAGATGAATCCTCTTCTAAACAACAGTGAAATTGCTAAAAATTTGTGTATTAAGGATAATTGCTACATAAGCTATTATTTTTGAAGGTTTAGGCTAAACTTGAGGGGATTGCAGGATTCCAACCCAGGATAGCTAAAACACAAGGCTGGAAAGAAAGCCTGGAAAAGGAAAGACACATCTCATTTGTGGAAGAAGTGTTTGTGGAAGACTTGTTTGAAAGTAGGAACTGAGAGGAAAACTAGGGCCTAACAGAAGTTTTGGGCATTACAGAGGCCTGCTTGGGGTGATACACAGTTGCCGTTTCCAGGATGGTTGGTGCGCACGGACTCAGCTCCTCCACGGTTCCCTGGGCAGCACAATCTGCCCTCCTCGCAGCTGCAAAGGGGAGTAACGGAGGGTGGAGCGGAGTGGAGACACCGCGGCCAAACTCTGTTGCACTCCCTGTGCTGGGCTGCTGATAAGCCGCACAGTGGCTGTTTAATGGGAGATATACGACAACAAATCTGGTGCTGAGCCAGCAAAGGTGGCAAATCACTCCTTTTGGATGAACTTTGCTCATGATAAGTTCATTATAATGTGAAAACCACACCTCCATCCCAAAAGTTACCTGCCTCCAAGGTACGACCACCCCTCACTGAGCATATGCTCTAGATTTTCGGTTGACTGTACCTTTAGGTGAAAGCGAGAAACTTTTTCACCAATCTATAACAATATTAAGTATGACTCTAGTCACTCAAGCTCCACCTGAATGTAACGAAAAGTATAAAAGGTGAACTAAGGATGAAAAGTTGGGGGGGGAAGAAACCATCGTAACTCCTGGGTCTGTCGACTGATCCCCCTTCCCTCCCCTTGCACTGGGACACTGCCTGAGGAGACTAAGAAGTGAGAGGGAAGAATACATCATAAATTCTGGATCAGTTGATGCGCTGATCCCCCCTTTCCTCCCCTTGCATCAGGACGCCGCCTGAGGAGACTCAAGACTGAGAGCCCTCTCCCTATCTTCTGAGGTGAGTGATGATTGCACATTTGTACATCAGAGCTAGCTGAAACCCCACACTCTGGCAGAGAATTTCCTGCACTGACATCCGAAACCTGCTTTGTAAATGTTGCATTTGAATAAATCATACTGTTTGTGAACTCGACTACTTGTTTGGGGGGAGGCGATCGGACCTACAGTTGACAGACCGTTCGTGAATCCGATACTGCCAGAGTCGAGCTTATAGTTGATCACGCTATTTGGGAACTCGATTCACTCCTAGGAAGGCGATCGGACCTACGGTCCACAGACTGTTTGTGAATCTGATACTAATTTGATATCTCCTTTCCCGCCCACCACCACTACCACTACGGCTTTCAAATTGCAACATTTCACATCACTGTAACTGAAAAATTGAAGAGTCTCTACCAAATGCAACCTGTGGAGTCATGCCATGAAGAATGTAAAAAAAAAAAAAAAAAACACTTCTACACTGTCATGCTGAATATATATATATATGTATATATATATACATTTGCATGTATATATACATGTATATATATATACATATGCATTTGTTTTTCCTTTCATCATGAGGCAGTGCAATTATTACATTAAAAGGTGTAGTATGGATAGATGGCTTTTTATGTATTTGATGTAAATCTGCCTAAGGAAAATGCTGTGTTGCAAGTGTTCATTAGATCAAACACATGAAAGCAGTGACAGAAAGGCAAGTTTTGGTGTAAAAAAGATATAATGGGTCCTGCTTTCTATTTTAGCTTGTATTAAGCAACAAGCTCAACCACAGGTTTCTGAAGGCTGCTATTTTGTTTCATATTTTTGCTTTAGTTTTAGGCCTCTGTAAAACTGTGATGACAACTTGTAAAACTGTGTTAAGTAAAAAATATAATTTTGCCTGTACTTTTCATATACTTTGCTTATTTAAGACTTTTTGATTTAAGAAAAATGACAGAGAGATGACCCATGGCAGTGACTCGTGATTAAAGCTAAAGCAAAAAAAATGAGATCCAAAATTGTCACACAAAAGAGAAATCAAAAAGTTCAAAAAAAACAATGTAATGCTAAAAGTTACAAAAAAAAATATTCAGTTCCCTCTGTGAAGACTATAGTGAGGCAATACTGTCACAAGAATAGCCCCTTCAAAGATGTTAAAATGAACTGGGAGGCTTTCCAGGGTGAAATGCCTGGGAAAGCAAAGAAGGGATGCTCTTCCTTCTTTTGTGGCTTGAAAGAGGTTCTGTCAATCTATGATTTGTTGGTTTGCTCATTTTGTAGTTCATTGTGCAAATGAAGTCATTGAAAAGGCAGAGGTGAAAGTAGCAGTTTAAAGTAAAAAGGGTCCCAGAAATTCAACTTGAAAATATCTAAGGTGACCCTGCATGTCTCTTTAGAGACTCCATCATTTTAAACAGCTTTCGTTGAACTCCTCTTGCCTCATAACTACCAGACTTTGCAGTTAAAAACAAAGCCAAGGACTTTTTGGATAGGCTTTGCAACTAACAGTTAAGAATTTGAAACAATAACATGGCTATATCTGAAAAGAAACCTTACTTGCTTCAATCACCCTCACATGGAATTTCTCCAGCATATCCTTAGTCTCAAAGTTCAAACTCCGGAGCTCATGGTGTCAGTCTTGCTGCTAGGCAGCCTTCCTACGTCACTGCTGTCTCATGCTTTTTTATCGCCCTTCCTGATCCTGATCCCGCTTTAGCCATTATTCTTGCTATGATCCATTAAAGAACACCCTATATGAGTTTTCTGGGTTGTGCTATTGGTATTAATAGAACGATTTGACTTTCATTGTTCTTTCCTTGCAAATTTCATCTATAAACTACACCTACATCCCACTCTTCATCAAGCAGCAAGTATGAAGTCTCATATACTCTTAGCTTTTCACTATCTTACATGTCACACATCATGTTACATCCCTACTTCCTCATACTCATCTTCTGTGAATTATCAACTTTGATATGAAGTTTATATGAAGTATATACCCATGGCATATATGGGTAAGATAACATTGATGTTGAACTGATTAACAAGATGTTTTCTCACTGCTGTCTTTTATCCTTGAATACTTCTCCCCAACACTGACATGATAAGTTTTAGGGGTGAAAGTATAATTTAAATGTGTAGCTAAGTTCTCTCAATATATCTCTGGTCTAAATGTCCAAAAGGGCACAAAGACCTAATTAGCTGGAGTTAAGGAATAGAAACAAGTCACAAACAAATAGTATTAAGAGAGGATTTTGCAAAATATAGAGCATGTTTTTTGACTGTTTCATAACACTCAGAAATCACTACTCTTCTCTCTCTATATATACATACATATACATATATAAATGTACATAAAACATATTTAAAATTTTAAAAGTTAAAAATTATTTTCATAAATATTTCTCTTTACATGTATTGTAAATATAACAGAACTATAACTGCAAAATGAGTTTTTCTTCCTGCCAGCTGGCTTACCATTAGTGCATATACATCATCAAACCAACATGTCTCTTAAGATGTATTAATAAAATACATCATCAAAATGGTATTGCTTTGAAGATGTATTTCCCAACTATAAGGCCAACCAGCAATAAAGAAAATATTCAAATCCCTAAATTTTGCTAGACATTTCAGTTATCTAAGCAATTTAAGAATGCAGTTGTAGCTGAGGATGCTGCTAGATCTCCATGAAGCACTAATGTATTTGAATATGTGCCCATTAATTTTTAATGTTTTTTTTTCTGTTATTAAATGGCTTCCATGCTACACTTCAAGAGTATTTAGAGACATGCTGAATCAATTGGATCATATTCTTTCTCACACATAATATAAAGGTTTTGAAGTTAATGATGCCATACATTAACTATGTTCCCAGTGCAGAACTTTCTTTAGCCAACTAGTCATGAAGTTTCACATTGTACTAGATTATTACAAGACATCACTTTTAGTAATAGTGACATGTGTCAAAGTGAATCCACTACAAAATGCATTATTGATTACGCTTTAGTGAATAATTTGCAACAATGGATTTATTTAACAGATTCATCCTATTCCCTGCCTGTGGAATAGCTTCCAACACACAAACAAACAATATATCAAAATATCCTTGAATATATTTAGAAACATTCAAATGATTTATTTCCAGCGTTTGTTTTTCATTTTATTAAATTTGTCCTTTTGTATGGTCCTCTACAGCTCAAGCGTTCATACATAGTTTATTATAAACATCTAAAACACTATCTTACTTGTTTATTCCTAATGTGTCAGCTCTATCAAATTAATTTTGTTCCTAGATTAATGCAGAATGCACTTTCTAGGACTAGCAAAGCTTTTCAACTATTTATCTAAAACCTTGGCTTTACAAATATTCACTTGCATCTCTGAAATTTACTTTCCACTAATGTTCTTGCTAGTAAAACTCAATCCTTCAAACA
Source organism: Tinamus guttatus (assembly GCF_000705375.1). The sequence goes on from NW_010583430.1 coordinate 187,323, forward strand.
TTCCTGGAGAAAGGTCACCAAAGGACTGTGCCTATTGTCAAAGGAAATTTAATCAAATACTGCTTGAGAATCTTGCACTGTATTTGCCCAGCTGTGTTAAAAGAACAACTCATTCAAGTTATTCCCAAGGCACCCCCTAAGAAAACCAAGAGCTGAAGAAGTAGTTTTATGCTTAAAGACATACAAATGTATATTCTTGCTTTAACTTAAAGATTTATGAATATATCCTTCACAGTTAGGTTACTAAAGCCAAGTCATGTCATAGATCTTTGCAGAGAGCAAACTTTGGACCTTCTTGGAGGAATCCCATGAGTTAAGGCCCTAGAATGAAGAGGGCTCCAAGAGAGCTGATTAATATTCAAAGATCATCTCCTCCAAACTCAAGAACAATTCATCCCAATGAGCAAGAAATTAAGCCAAGGGATCAGGAGACCTGGAAGGAGTTCCTGGCAAAACTCCAACAAAAGAAGAACGAGTACAGAAGATGGAAGCAGAGACAGGCTGCTTGGGAGAAATATAGGGTAATTTTGTGATTCTTTGAATAACCCTATGCATCAGTACAGGCTGGGCCTGACCTGCTGGAGAGCAGCTCTGAGGTGAAGGACTTAGGGGTTGTTGTAGACAACAAGCTGACCATGAAGCAGCAGTGTGCCCTGGTTACCAAGAAGGCTGATAATCGAAGGAGTGATCCTCCTTCCCCACTCAGCCCTGGTGAGGCTGCATCTGTAGTAGTGTGTCCAATTCTGAGCTGCCCAGTACAAGAAGGACATAGAGCTACTGAAGAGAGTGCAGCATAGGGCTATAAAGGGACTGGAGTATCTCTCCTATTAGGAAAGGCTGAGAAAGCTGGGCCTGTTCAGCCTCAGGGAGGAGAAGGTTGAAGGATGATCTTATTAGTGTTTATGAATATCTGAAGGGTGGGTGTCGAGAGGATGGGGCCAGACTCTTTTCTAGTGAAGGAGGTGCCCTGCGACAGGGCAAGAGGCAGCAGGCACAGACTGACACAGGCTTTTTTCCCATGAGGATGTCAGTGCACTGGCACAGGCTGCCTGAGAGGTTGTAGTGTTTCCTTCTCTGGAGATCTTCAAAACCTGCCTGGACTTGATCCTGTACAATGAGCTCTAGGTGACTGTGCTTGAACAGAGTGGTGGGACTGCATGATCTCCAGAGATCATTTCCCACCTCAACCATTATGTGATTCTATGAATTGTTTCACTTATTTGTAATATATGCAGTATTCTGAAGTAGATACAGAGAACACATCAAGATAAATACAGAAATGAAAATGGATGTGGTTTTCATATTCCCAGAATTTAAAAGTTGTTTGCCAAGAAAAATATTTTGAGAATTTTAGAGTAACGTTGGCCTGATAAGAAGCACAAATAGAAAAACTATCATCTACCCCATAAACACTGTTGGCAAGTATTTTAACTAATTATTATAAGGCATAATAATTAGTCTTATAGTCAGCATTTGTTTGTACTGTAGGCATAAAAATTATAATGCATCATATAACCCTATTTTCTCTAATAACATCATTATAAATCTTGTTCTTTATATTTCTGATTTTTTTCATGCATTCTGAAACTGTATTTCGGCAATTAAAAAACTTTCCTATTGCCAAGAGCTAAAAATAAAAGATAAAAGAAGCTAACTGTCTGACTGTTTAGAGAATATATTCCATTTTAGCAACATACACTGTATAAACAGTGACTGTTTATATATGAATTGTGAAATTTTGTGATATGGTGAAATAAATATCAGGTTGGTAAATTTTGAAGTAAAACAGGTAGAGTTTGCAGAAAAGGCAGTTAAACAACTCTTGGTAATTGTCTGGAATCTCATAGATAATTCACGTGTAACATTTACAGAAGGTGGATACATTTTATTTTCAGAAAAAAAAATGTGCAGAGCCAAAATCGGGATTCACTGTCTCCATAATGTTTGACTTATTTAATGTCCCTTTTTTTTTTTTTTTTTTTTTTGTTCAATGAACATGTGTACTGAAGGGAGAAAGAATATGTTTTATGGTATTTTTAAAAGTGTTTACTAGATGAACCTTGCAATTCACGTTGCAAATTCAGAAAAATGTTTGCAAAATTTCCAGATACATTCTCAAAACTAACTGCTGAATTCTGTTGCTCACAGATGTTGACACTAATGCTTAGGTGATCTTTGGCTGCGGCTGCAAAAGGGCTGGATCTGCTGTGTGTCCCTTGTCTGCTGCCTTGGATATGTTAGGGCATCTTGCATGGCACTAGGTGCTCAAGGATGGATAGCTGAAATCAATCCAGAGAAAAAAGTCTCTCAGTTCCAAATATATGATTAGATTCTTACAAATGGTGAGCACTTTAAATTTCTGGGTACTCAGTACCTGAACGGCTCTAGGAGGAAAAATACTGATGAGCATATAGACAATTAGATAATATGTATACTACTTTTTTCTTTTTTTTCTAAATTTGGCTTAATTGTTTAGTGGTGTCAATCACTTTGAGCAATGCCTATTCCACTGATAAGAACAATTTTATTTTTTATTTTCCAATAGAGTTAAAAAATCTTATAATGAAAAAAGTAGTTTCAAATGAGGGGTATGTCTTAAAGAGTGAAAATGGTTTTTTTTTTACCTTTTTGGTTAACTTCACAGAATTCAAAATTCTCCTGTGATGCTGCACACTTACAGTATATAGTACATACTACAGAAGATACAATAAAATTGTAAGGGGTGTCTATTTTAGTTGATTTGTAAGATGATCTTAACATTATTTAAATGTTGATTTTCTTGAATATTGATCAGAAATAGAGATATGTGACAATATTGCTATTTTTGCCTTCATAAGCATGTGAACATAGTTATTATTGAAGCAGTAACATCATATTACTTGTCTGAAGTCTGACAGACACAGAGGACATACGAACAAAGTCTGAGTAGTAAAATATCATGACATGAAAAAAAATCAAGAATTTCAGAAACTGCAGGAACTGAAAGAGATTCCTGTCACTATGTCATGATAAGTCTTTATATACTCTAAGTGCTTCTCACACCTGAGATCTAAACAGAAAAACATCTTTGTTTCCATCTACAAGGGGTCTATTCTCTGTCTTAAAGGAAAACTAGCAGCTAAAATATTTCACAATGCTTGTATTACTTCAATATCCATCAATTTCTATAGCTATAATCTTTTGGAAAATGTGTTTTTTCTATACATGATTTCTATTACATGGCGAAAATGTTTCCGGGAATGGACTGACATATAGAAAATACTAAGAGAGCTTGAGATTTATTTAAAGTGAAAATCATGTTGCAAAATCATTTTGACACAGGATGCATTGATTCTGAACGTGATATTGTGGATTTCCATGTCTGACTGTCAGTGATCAAACTATAATCTACAAGAAAATGGACTTTTCATTCCTGAAAAAATCCAGTTCCTGGGAACTGAAGTCAAGCTGAGATCATTTCTTCTAATACTATTGTAGAGTATTACATCATAATGTTGTACCTTAAATAAACTGAGGATTTTTTTTTGGTCTTTCTATGTGTTTCTGAGCACAGAGATATGATTTCCAGACAACATTTTGCAGACAGTGCAAAACAGTAGTACCAGAAACAAGCCAATCCTCATTTGTTTGTTCTTTGGGGGTAAAGATGTAAAAAGAGAGCAAAAAATTGCACTTCCCCGCTATTTCATTTTGATTTGATACCGGAGATAGTTATACAAGTTATATATCTTACAAGCATATGCAGCATCAAAGTATAAATTTCTAGTCATTTTGTAAACTACGCCTGTTTCCAACCTCTCCTCCTGCCATATCATTTTGTTTTTAAAGCACATCTGTCTCCTTGTAAGTGACAGTAATTTTCCTGGTATTGTTAAGATGCAGGTGAAGATGGCCCGTTCCTTGATAGCCTATGATCCACAAGGAAAAAAAATAAAAATAAAAAGATCTACTCTCCTCCTCCCCACCAGAGATCCAAAGGTCCCAACTGAATGATTAAATGGTTATTTAAATATGTCTATTCATTCTAGCTCAGTGTTTTGAATTTTGTAGAAGGAAAAAATGTGTTGCTCCATTTCAGCATACTGTAAAATACTAGCTGGTAAATATTCATTTGTAATAGAAATGTCCATAGGAAAGAAGAGGAAAAGACAAAGATGCCTTCAAGATATCTCGATGATCCCTTGGTAGTATTAGGACCATTACAGCCTCTGGCGGTGTTTAGCACAGCCTCAAGGATGCTCTAAAATCTGCTGGCTTGTAAACTCCTCCGGGGACTGTTATGCTAAAGTGCAGAACTACTGAGCCATGCCCTTGGCATTTGACATGTAGAAAGGATGATGAGAAGGCTAAGATGAAATAAAGGATCAAACAGCTAATGCAAAGATCAAATAACAAGAATTTCTTAATTTATGTCAGAAGAAGAAACACAGAGAGAAAACCAGCAGGCCTGCAAGAAAACTAGTAGTGGAAAGGGAGCAATTAAGAAAGACAAGGTTATCCCTAAGAAGCTGAATTAATTCCTGAATTAGTTCCTGAATTAGCTGGTCTTCGTCATAGATTGTGTATAAAGAGTTGCTTACCCTGAACTACTTTTCTCATATGAAGAAAGTCTACCAAACTATTGAAAAAAATGTTGCTATGAGTTGATAAAATTATTATTCTGCATTGGTAACATTTTCCTTTTTTAATGTAGTTTCTGTAGTTCTGATGAAAGAGGTTGTTCAGCTGTTAATAATATTCAAATTCATTTTAAAATCTGCTAATATCCTTAAGGATTGAAGAGTAGCAAGTGCTATAACTCTATTCTAAAAAGCTGTTAAAGATGATACAGCCTGTTAGAGGTCATTAAACTCTACCTATACACCTGGTGAAATCGTTTGAAATTATCTTTCTTAAAAGTGATATTGTAATAAAATGCAGAAGATCATTATACTAATATGTCTTGCTCTCTCTTCCACATGAGGAAAATCACATTTCAGTAATCTGTTACCATCTTTTGGGTGCTGGTAAAACACTTTTCTAGAACTGACATTGTATAATAACTTTAACCTGTCGCTCAGACAATCATATTTTCATTAGCAGAAAATTAGAAGAGACCAGAACAAAATTAAGAGACGTAAAGGAAAATGAAAGACAAGGAAGGTATGTGGAAATTCCCCTGTACCAAGTATCTCTGGAGTTACAGCTTTCTCCAAGCGTATAGGAGGTTATGCAGGAGGAATCAGAACACACAGTTTGCAAGTCCTGCAAATATGTCCCATAAAAGTCCCATGAACATGCCCTAGCTGCTAAAGCAGGAAAGTATTTTACAGAAAGTTGAAGTTTTCAATAAGGAGGACTGAGGGAATCTTACTTCAGAATATTTTACTCCTCTCAGAAGGACTACATCTTCACTTAATTTCAGGCAAAGAGTGAAATGAAACTGAGTGTCTGGGGAAATAATACAGACATCAAGCTTCTGATGTAAAGAAGTTAGATGCAGGCATTTTGCACCACAGTGGATTAAAGGGAAATGCTACTGCCACTGACATATCCTCTCATGAAAACTTGGCACTCCTTTCACCCCTCAAGGCCCAGGAATATCCAACTCAAATCATATTCTGGACTTTATTAGTTCTTTCAGGAAGATAAAAAGAAGAAGATAAAAATGTTTTTGTATTGGGCTGAAAGTATCTTGTTCAGACCTACTTATAAGACTGTGGTACAGCATCACGTGATTCCTGCCAGAAAAAATATACATTTCCTCTGCAGCTACAGTAAGTGCAGTGGACGGTAGTAACTGGTTTGCTGTGGGGCAGTGTTTTTAGGTGTTATACTGCAAATTTATGCTGCTGTCAAATCACCATTTTTTATTCTTTTGGCATCACTAGTCTGATTTGCCCTATGCTTCCTGTACGCATAAGCTATGGACCTGATGCCATTCTGACTGCCAGAGCTACTATGTTCATAAAACAAAACAATAAATGTCTTCACTCACCAGAATAGATTAGACCCACTTAAAGTCATTACTTAGCAGTTATCACATTTGATAATTTTGTTTTTGATCAGTTATGTTGTTTTTGACCAGTTTTGCTAAGGATTTCATGAAAGAACCATATGTTGACTTAAGCAGGAAGAAGGTGGCAAAATTAACATTTAATATTACTAAAATTGAATGAATGGCTCATGTTATTTACCTTAACAGAGGTAAAGCTTAGAAGAAATAGATTCCAGGAGAACAACCATCTTCGGTGTGTCTTTTAGTCTCTGCTTTTTCTAATCTATATTTACCCTGTTTACTAACATCTGTTAGTAGTATTAGCTATTAAATTACAGTGTAATTCTCATGTACTAGACAAATCATTTTTGACAAATTTAATTAATGCTTATTACATTATCACATTTATATTATTATTGCCACTTAACTCTAAATTGCATTACTAAACAATATCAGTTCTATCAAACAATTCAAACATTCTGCTTAAGAAAAATATTATCATTTTATTTTTCAACAGAAAACATTACCTCTTATTCTACCACCAAGCTCACTGTTTTTCTACCTACCTCTACACATTAACTAAAATGTTCTGGACCCTTACATTAACTTTTGCTCAAGAGAAAATAAGCATCTGGCATTCTAATCTTCTTCTTCTGTCCAAATAGTTCACCTTCTTTAATGCAAATATTGATCTAACATGATCACTCAGTAGCAAATTTAAAGTTTTGGGGCAAAATTTTCTATACTTCTGACTGGGTCATTTATTTTTGAAAAAAAAGTATCTACAAAAGATATAGCACATACAGCAGCTGAAAGGAAAGGAGAAAACTGAAAACTTTTAATGGGAATCCAAACCTTCTATTGAGAGGTTGGACAGGTCATCTGCCTTAACAAGACAGATAGGAAGTATTCATTCCTTTTAAACTGACATTGGCAAGGACAAAATGTGAAATAGTTTTATTAAAAGAAAAGACTCGAACTTCCACTAAGGCAGTCATTAAAAACAAGACTGTGATACAGGGATTATTGTTAAATGCAGTGCAATTGGCATTATGATTCATGGCAAAATCCACTGAGTATAGTCAGATATGTGATGTCATTTCCTATAATTAAATTGTAAGAGCCTTCCTGTAAATACTGTGCTTACTATGCTTTGTCCTCTGTGCCTGACTATTCAAATGATGTTAACAAGAAACATCTGCTGCTATCTTCAAGGCTTTGGATCTGGTTTAAATAGTAGACATTTAATCCATTTAAAGGTTTCAGTAATTACTCAAAGTTGCAATAATGGTTGGCACCATCAAAAACTGCAAGATACTTTTAAAATGCATTTTAATATATCCATATTGCAGAATGTGACCCATATAGTATAGAATGTGACCCATAACACAAGTTAGCTTTGTTTGGCTAATTGTTTGTATTAAATGCACTCAAAGTTTACCATGTTCTCACCATGACTTGTAATTCTGGTTTCCCTATCCCCTAGATGCATAGTAAAATGAAAATGATACACAGAAAGTCAGCGAGATGATCAGTCTCCCTGACTTTCAGGGAGAAAGTTGGATAGAATGAGTTATTATACTAGAAATGTTTAGCTTAGAGAAGAAACAGCTAAAAGGACGTGTGTTATCGATATATAAAATAATAAAAGCCATGAATACGTAGGTGAAGGAGCAATTATGCACTATTTTTGTAAAACAAGAACAAATTAAATTATCTAAAAGATTGTCAGCAAACAAAGGGAAGTACTTTTTCACACAGTGCATAATTAGATTGTAGAACTCATTGCCACAGGATGTTGTGGAGGCCAAAGATATAAATGGATTTAAAAAGTGATTAGAAATATGAAGGAAGGTCCATCAATGGCCATAAAATACAAACAGCTGATGCTGTCTGTGTCTTCAGAAGTCCTTCCATACCTCAGTGCCAGAAGCTATCGTACTGTATTCGCCCTATTCATACACTCTTTTTTTTTTTTTTTCCCGAAAGTATATTCTACAGCCATTGATCTGGAGAGGGGGAAAAAGCAGGCATTTCTTCATGAATGGGTAAACTTTCCTCTTGAGAAGAAAAAAGAGCAAGTGCCAGGCCATCACTGATTAAAAGACAGGCCTTCTTCTCCTCTGGAGGCCTGCACTGGGGAGTCCACTAGGTCTTTAACAAATGCAATGATCTTTGCTAAACTGTCGATCTGATCCATTATAGCTCGCCTATCACAGCTGTTGCAGGACAAGCCAACTGCCCAGACTCCTGGGTCAGATATCTTTACCAACACTGAGCTTGGTTCAACTGCAGCTATGTTGTTAACATGGCTAAAAGTACAAATCTTTACTCATTATGTCTGAATAATCAGCAGTCTCTTTGGATAAATAAAAGTTAACTTAAATAGATAGAATTCTCCTGGAAAATATTCCAACAGCCAAAAAGAAGTACAAGACTTAACTAACTGCAAACACAAGCCATGGTGGGAAACATTACTGTAAATTAGATGGCTGTAGAAGAATGCAGACAAGGTTCATGTTTCCTCATTGGGTAGCTTTGTGCTGATTCATTTGACTGTTTCTTATCTTCGTCATAAGACATTTTTATTTGTGTTAAAATAGGTATCTATCTATGTAAAATACAGTGAAGATCTTCATGTGCTGCAGCTGGACTCTGACAAAGACAACCCATGTAATCTGTACCTTTCCTCCACTCTCGAACAAGCTTCAAGACAACTAAGCCATACAGAATAAGCTTATAAAAGCATGCGTTTCCAGAATATGCATTAGCAGTCAGCTAGTATATAATGCCCATTTTTGTTAATTTTCCATTCATAAGAGCAAAAAGTAAGTTCATTTTAAAGTTTTACTTTGAAAGGGATCTTGCATTAAGTATATACACTGAAAAGTCTAAAAACTCAAATGTTAGTGTAGAGAGTAGAGATGTGAGTTTGCAGTCATCTCTGCAACTGTAAAATTCAGTGTAAACTGGAACTTGGCCCAGACTGGGCTGGAGGAGCAGCTGAATCCGCCACTATTGGTTTGCCAGGACTTGGAGTAAAGCTCCAGAAAAAGTCAGGCCATTGATTATTCTTGAAAGAGGTATCAAAGCCTATGGCTTTATTCTGTGTTTTAAGGAAAGTAAGGGGAGTGAGGGGAGCCAAGATTCATGTGGAAGCAACACTTCCTGTGGCTGGGGAGACCTGTTGCTGCATTTTGTAATAGCCAAAGAACAGGGCTAGAGATTTTTCAAAAACTCGCCTTACTGTGTTAAAGAGTTTCACTGATGGATTTGCTGCCTGGTTCTGCATAACTAGCAGAGACCCCTCTCTGTTACCTGTCTTTTTGACCTTAAGCTCCTGTTGATGGCTTAAGCTATTGTCTGGCTGCCAGAAGACATTAACAGACTGCCAGGCCTAAAACTTTTCCAACTATTATAATAAAGATATCAATCTCCTGATGCAAATTGGACAGGTTATAAAGTTGTTATTTTCCAAGCTTTGTACAATGCTGTTCAGAAACAACTGAGACACGTATATAGTTACGTACTTCTCCAGGAAAGTGATTTTTTGGGGGCAGGCAGGAGGGTAGGAAGATATGAAGAAGTGTGTGGAGTGAACTTACAGGGGATGCACAGGTCATTCAAAATGTTTTTACTGAAGAATACTGGCATTTCACAGGAAATTTTGAAGGCAGTTTCCAGTTCTTTCCTATTTGTTTTTTTTTCCTTTTTTTTTGTATTGTATTTGTGTATGTAGAAAATCTCTTTGCAGAACTTTTATGGCTTAGCAATTTCAAAAGCATTATTAAATCTAAGATATTTTTACTGTCATAGAGTGTCTTCATATTCCTGTATATTTATATTGCTTATGATTTGGAGCTTTAAAATATATACTATAAAGAGAAGGAAACTTACTTAAGATGCAGCATTCTCAGCATTCTTTTTTATTATGCTTAGATACCCTCTAGTTATCTATGATTTTCTTCATTTTCTGAGTTATGAAAATCTCATTATTTTGGGCATATAGAGTGAAAACACTATGAACTATAATCTCCTCTCCTCGCCCCTCCCCCACCCCCCCAAAAAAAGATAGAAGGGGGAAAAAAAAGGCACTGTAAAGCCAAAAATATACAAAATTGAGACTAATGTGGCCAGAGAAGAACTGATCAAGCCTTAGCAGAAGGATCAAGCCTTAGACAAACTTAGACAAGCCTCAGATTGCAAGAGAAGCTAGATTTCCTTCTGTGTAGTTTTTATATCCGCTATTAAAAATCTGTAAGAGAATAAGAAAACCTGAGTAGTTTTAACTATTTATTTTGCCAGCATTTATGACCTGAGAGACAAAAAAACATAATCAATTTATGAACAGGCTATTCACTTTGCAGTCTTTTTTTTCATTATTTGGGAATACTCTTAGTACATTTCAATTACAGGAGGGTACATAAAAATGATTATATAGAGAAACAACTATAAAGCCCTTTTGCCTGGATATATCCTCTAGGGATTTCTGCCCTAGACTAGTAAGGTGAGTAGAATCTCAGACATTTTCTTAATGGTTACAAGTATCCAATTGAAGTATCCCAGATTTCATGGCTGGGTCATTTTAGGAATCGAGTGTGGGAAGAATATTCCCTGCTGGATATTTCTGCAGACAAAACCCTTTTATAAATATGGAAGCAGCAGTAGAGAGAGTATCTTCTAGAAGACCCTTCACCTTAAAGGTAGCAAGAACCAGTTCTGACAAGGACAATTTATACATCCGCTCTGCTTTGCAGGTCTCCTTGGAAAAATAGTGCGTTTTGGTTCTCTAACTTTCAAGACCAAGACTGTCTATAAGCCTGAAGTGCCTTTTACTCTGGATAAGCTCTCAGTTATACAAGCTGTGAAATGGGTGAATGACACACAGTCACAGAGATGAACGCAGAAGTATTAACAGCAGTCAGTGAGAGGGTCAGAACTAGATGACATCACTCGAAATGCATCCTTATCAAAGATGGATTTTGTGTCTGTTAGCTGGTTTTATTGGCATTCACACAAAATTTTCCTCATCAAGGACCACAAACATGTTACATCATGGTAAAATGATATAAGTAAGTTGTTTCTGTTGCAAAAATGCAAGCTCACAGGCTCTGGTTAAGATCTCATTTATTTATTTATTTAAATAGTTGTCATAGAGCTAAGCATCTTGAAAAACTCACCTAACCAAGCCAAAAGGCGGAGGCATCTTTGCATAAAGCCTGGATACAGTATTATTTTAATTTGTGTGTCATGAAACTCTGCTATTCTGCAAGCAAATGAAATAATAAGGAACTAGTGAACATATGTTTCGGACAGTAAGGGAAATCGCAATATGTGCAGAAGTGGCAGTTATTTTAACTAGATAACCTGCTGGAAATTGTATTTAGAAAGGGTTCACTAACATGCAAGTAGATATGAAGTTACAGAAAAAAAAAAAAAAGGAAAGAAAGAATTGTACAAAATTTTTTGCGGAGCCCAGTACAGTAATTGTCATAATGCCTGTTACCATTACGAAGTTCCTGCCCAGTGCTTGTCCCCCTGTACTGGAGAAAATATAAAAAACAATGTTATGAGTCTAATCTTCTATATCTTACACCTCCTCTCATAAAGACTTTCTAAAATGGGACTAAATACAAAAACATACATATACTTTGTAGGTTTTCATAGGGATACAGAAAATACTGAAAAGCCTAGACTGCACTAAGCAAACATGAAATGGATTGTCATTTGAAACAAATACTATTGATCCTCAATAATTAATCAAAGCCATTTTGTTATATAGCTAAATATAAAAGCATATTGTAATCAGCCCTTTAAAGAAATGTACTTACATTTGCTTTAAGGGAAAATACTTATATTGTCGCAGAAATATGTAAGAGAAAACTTGTAGGAGTACAAAATTTCATAGAGGAATTAAAGGGCTTTTAGCATAACACAATTTAATTAAGTGACAGGAAAAGACTTACAGGAAAAATCTAATGAATCTGTAAATCGCAAGGAGGCATACAAAGAATTTTAATTAGAAACTGAATCAACAAAATGAACAAATGAAAAATGTAGGCTGAAAAAAAAGTTTTATCATTTATTTGATACTCTATATTATTCCATCATTATAATGTTTGACTTCCAGAGCTAATTTCTCTAAGAAGGAGGTATAAATGCAACACAATTATCGCTGTGAGTGGATCTGCTAAGTGTAGTAGGGGGAAAAAGTGGGAAAAGTGGGGAAAGGGGGGTAGTGGTAAAAATGTACCTCTCTGTTTACTCTTTGAGGTAAATATGTGTGTTATTTAAAAAAAAAAATAAAATACATTTTGAAATACTTTGATAGTAAAGTCTTGTGGAGAAGACTTTTGCCATTTCCCTCCCAGTCCAAACAGCTTCTGTACTTTCCCCAGATGCCCTGTAAAATATCATAGGAAATCTAAGTGCTCTGCCTTCTTTCAAAGTAGGTACTTTTCTAGTGTATTGTTGACTCGAAAAATCATGGAAGATGTTCTAGCTTCACAACTTGCTTTGTTACTCAGTCTCTCATTTTAATTTCTAATGGGAGGTAACAACAGATACAGAAGATAAAACAATCATAAGTTAAACAGGCATCATCCTGTGACAAAACACTTTGCCCTTGCCTAGCCTTCCCCTTCATAAAATGTGATTCTTACAGAAGGGAACAAGTTTCTTTTTGTGGGTGCAAGGGGAATGCTAAGAAAGGATTTTAATACCCAAGGAGTCTTAAAGACAGTTAAAATCAGGCTAGCAAAAGAGAGGCACAGCAAGTTTTGAGAAGTCCTGAATAAGCAAGTGGCAACTCAAGATCTTGCTTCTTCTCAACAGAGGCTAACAGTATAATAAATAGGGAAAACAATATGCAGTCATCAAATTTTAGCTTGCCTGCAAGGGATGGAAATATTTCATCAGGGAAAAGCTGTATGATATGTCCCCGGCATATCTTATAACTCTCACAAATCTTATCACATATCTATACTTCTCATATGTCTTACATTTCCCAGTAATTGCTTGGAAGAAAGAGCATTGAACCTTGTAGCCAGTACATTGATTATGTTTGCAGCTTTTGATTTTAATGAGGGATTGAGTTGATTATCTCCCAGACTTACGTACGTATCT
>NW_010583430.1:200478-210659 GCF_000705375.1 Tinamus guttatus
CAGGTAAGCTTCGGTAATAAAAATGTGTCCAGAATAAGGAAAATTTTTAATGAGTAGGATAGTCAGTACATGTTCTCTAATTGCAATTTCTGAAGAGCTTCTTTTCTTACCTACTTAGAGAAAGTAACAAATTTTTCCAGGAATAATTACTTTATGAGTGTTTTTGTGATGTCTCAAGCAAGCTGTCCAGCAAATAAATTGCAGAAGCATCACCAACTGCTTCAAAGTGTTTTGGCTGCCAGCATATGCTCTATCAGGCAAACAAGACAGATGATCTAGTATGCACCCCCATCCTTGCATTTTCTACATTAGTGATCCCTTTCAAGGGTCACAGACTTTTCATAGTATTTCATGAAGACAGGGTTAAGTATGCATTTGTGTCTGTGCATCATCCAGCTGCTCTATAAAATTATTGAGCAAAATGCAGAGCTATTTAAGGAAGCACTAAATGGAAATTCAGCCCTATTCAGGCCTGTGCAGTACTTAGGAAGAATTGAATACTAAGAAGAAAGGACTTTATTTCAAAAGTATATTATGCCAGCCACCTTGTTCTATATAAAACACAGACATTTATCTTTTTTTTTTTTTTTTTAGTTCTTCAAACAATCATGTAGCTTTGTTCCAATTATTCCAATTACTGCAACTGTAAGTTTTAAACTTTTCAAGTTAGCTTAAACACTCATCCTTATCCCTATTATGCTACTTCAGTTGTGCAAAGGGCCAGAAAGCTGGATTAGAAAGATTTTTTTTTTCCTGGAAAATGTTAGATGTCTTGAATCATCTTTTTCAGGCCTCATGTTTTGAATTTGGAGTTAACTAGAAAAAGAATGTGAAAAAAGACCTGATTTCATCATCACAGGACCACGTCAATCCCCATGTCTGTTTCCTACTGGCCTATAGTAGAAAAAAACAAGAATAAGAGTTTAAGACAGAATTCAAACTATTTAATTCTGAGCCATACTGAGTAAATACTCTCTGTGCAGTAGGTATGTAATAGAAAAATGCTGTATAAAACCTTATCTTCACTTTAGGATAATGGTCAAATCTACCTTGAAGATCTATGCAACATTTGTGAATGAATATATATCAGATCTCTCCAACTTCGGTCTCTGTCTTCCTGATAAGATAGGAAGAAAATACATGAAAAGTCTATAAACATTTGCTTGAGTTTACATATTTATTTATATTTGAAACTCTAAATGATTTTTTCATTTAGAGTGAAAATCATGTGAAATCATTCTTAAAAAGCCCCACGTTCAAAATGTACTCCATACTTCCAAGAATTCAAAAATGGTACATTGAAAGAATTTGAAAGTATTGTATAATGCACATTATATTTAAGTTACGGAAGGAACAATGTATATTGTAGGTATGGAGATGAATTATACAACAAGAAAGATTTTTTTTCACAGCTGTGCATCCAACATGGAAACGTGTATTAGGTTCTACTGGGTGTTTCTTGTCATCTCCCTGTCATCTCCTGTCTCATTTCCCTGTCATCTTCCACAGCCAAAGGGAAAACCGCAACCTACCTGAGTTTTTCATATATCCTGAGTCAGAAATGTTAGCAAGATCTGGGAGAGGTTGTATTGTGTACTCAGCAGAATATGGCCCCAAAACACGCTATAGAATTATGCTAGGTATTACAAAGGTGGGGTTTTATAAATAATAGCTGCATTTATAGTAAAGTCTGGGATACACCTAAGCACTGAGCTTTTATGACAGGATTGACCATTAGCAAGGTTCTATGCCCCAGCTGGTAACTGCAGCCTCTCTCCAAGCAGATACACTGAAAAAAGTCGCTATTGCAGCGCTCTGCTACTATTCTATTCCCTTGGGTAGGAAGATTTATCTCCCTTCTCCAGAAGAATTACATCCTACAGAATTACAACTATTACTGAGCTATGCCCAAGGCCAGAGAACTTTGTCTTTAAGAGAGACAGAGGCAGGGACTGAGAACTAAAGCCACTCTATCTATCTAGCATCTTTCCCGTAGATATAGCCTGACTATAAAAGAAATAATTTGCTTGAAGCAGTGATACCCCAAACTTTTATTACTGTAAATGGACAGCAAAGAAAAAAACAGGGAAGCATCCATCCTTCTCTCTGCATTGGTAATATAGCCTCCCTCATTAAAGGAACATTTTCCAGCTTGGAAACAGGGCAATTTTGGCTTTCCCATTCCTACTGTTATTTCTGTAACTGACTTTTAAAGAGATAGATCAAATCTGGAATGATCTACTGAACAATCAGTGCTCATAGGAGCTGAGGCTCAAGTTGACTCTGTTCAACACCTAAACCTACTTCTTTCAGCCTTTTGCCATATATATAACTAAATTATCAATGGTGAGTCTTTAACATATACTCAGAGCAAGCAGAGTTTTTTGGATATACAACTCATTTCTGTGATGCTATAAAGAGAGTAGCAGGAGACAAAAGATACAGAAGGTAATTTGTCTCATTTTGGCAAATTACTCCATTTTGAATGAACTTAAACTGTAACCCTGTGAACTTTAGGTTCTTTCAATTTTCCTTCTTAAGTAAATTAGTTATTCACTATTTTTACCCTGGCTGAAATTAACCAGACAAGTTTTGTATGTAAACATATATAGCTATTTCTATAGATACTAAAATAATATTTTTATAAATCAAGGGAAAAAAAAGTCTTCTTCTAGCCCATTCTAAAGACTTTCAGATAACTATTTTTTCTTTCTCTTTTTGTTTTCCTCTGATTTTTTTTTTAGTTGGTGATGTGGTTTAGCTGTTTTTTGAAGTTCAGCTGGGAGTTTAGCTGTCTTCATAACTAATGGTTAATTGAACGGTCTTAGAACTATGTTAGACTTGAATAAAAGATACATTATGCTGTCACAGTCATATGGTTCTCTTAAGAATGAAACTCACTCTTCTGACACTTAAATGCAGTAAAATTGTAGCTTGCAGATGAATGAGAGAAATATTTTAAAATATATTTTTCAGTCTGCTTTAAAATAAATGATACAAAATGATACATGCATTTAAAAATAGTAATTAATGTGATACTATCATAGTTTTAGAAAGCTATTTCCTCTTACATTTGTTTTTAAAGTTGCTTTCAAAGCTGATTTTTGCTACATTTTGTGATATTCCTGCAAAAAGACATTGCCATATGAAATGTAAGCTACTATATTTTTTAATGACTCACAGGAGATATGGGCTTCCATTTTCCCATTTTCTTTCCTAAAGGAAACAAACTGCAAATTTAAGAAACTGGCAGTATCTTGAACTTTAAAAATGAGTGTTTCCAACCCATGAGGAAAGTGCATGTCTGATTGAGTTCAACAGAGTTTTCATCTGTAGCAGGATCCTGGCACTGCACTTGCTGTTCCAGGCCAAGAGTCATACCACTGAAGTGCCATTAGGATACTCTATTCATCTTCCTATTAATCATGATTAGGCAAGAATTCACACTCTATAGAGTCCAATGTTGGTATTTTTATGGAAAAAATAAAAAGAGATATCCTATTCTGTGATGTATGAATGGCAAGGATAAAAGGAGAAACTGATCAGAAATGTTCTGGTTTAAGCAGAGAGACACAGTCATTCATTCCTCACTTGTGACTTACAATGCTTCAGTCTGAAAAATTATGTTGAATTAGGCAGTGGAAAATTATTGCCTTGATAAGAGATTTAACACAGACATCTAATCTCCTATGGATCACAGCTAGTCTATCCTGATTGTGCAGAAAAGTATGTTGACAACACATATGTGTGTTTGAAAGTAAAAAAAGTATGAAAGATTTAAATACACAGCATACATTTATAATGCTCATATAAATGTATAAAAGGACAGATAGTACTGTAATTAATAGTAACTTTTCTAATACATTATTAGTGACCTTTTGGATTTATTTTGTGTAATTATATCCTAGCTTAATGACATACAGTTAAGCCAAAAATGGCATTATGAAAGTATATATAATATAATATAAGCTAAATATTCATTTAAAATATAATATTATTTCTGAATGACATGCCAAAAGATCTGAGTGCCTAAACATAGACATCTATTGCCAGAGGAAACATCCTCCTTCATCCCACTTGTCAGAATGCTGCTCCAAGGAGGGTGAGTTCCCCAGAGGACATTTGTCAGTAAATTTTTAAAACACATTCTCTGCAGATGAGAGGAAATGTGAAACAGCAAGAATGATGTAAGAATGAAGTATATGAGTGCAACATAATCCTCAAGCGATTAGTAGAAATGGTAAAGCATACCAGTGAAAAGAGAAAGAAAACAAATACAGTATTTCCATGTTGGATCTAATCCACTTACATCTCTCTGACTTTTTTGCTTGACTGATTAACAAGGAAACAACAAAAGCTATAGGATTTCTTTTTTTCTTCCGTAACTCAAAAAAAAAAAAAAGAAAAATGTCTTCAAAAACATTCTGCAGCAAGATGAATATATTGATGTATCAATTATCATCAAACTGATTATCATCAAATGCTCTACCTAGAATTCTTCCAGCCTGGTCAATAGCTAAAGTACCTAAAATACATGTTACTAGCACTGAACAAATAATAGTTATCTAGTCATAGACCCTGTCCTATGAAAAAGTCACTGAGGCTGTTGGAAAGAGTTCAGAGTTCAGTGCTTCTCATAACGGAGAGGCCAGATGTACCTTTGCTATCTCTCCTGCAAGCTCTTCCTACAAGTCTGAAGACACTTTTTTTTTTTTTTCCAGAAAGGAATTATATGACTCATCGCTTCACTTTGGGTCATCAGGTTTTCTACCACCCTGGCTCAGTTACAAGACGCTCCTTTGAAGTTGTATCATCTTGCAATTCTGTGTTGGTCACACTACTGACTTCTGAAGAATGTTGTATTCTGTGATCACAGCTTCTGGCTTGGTCTCATTGTCCATCTCCTGGGGGAAAGCCTCACTCTCTCTGAAAGTACTTATGGAAGACAAAGGCCAAGGAGTGGCAGAGAAATTTTTAGAATCAGGTTTAAATTAAGTTATAGAATACATTTATAGTTTTTTGCTGTTGTTGCTGTTTTCTCGTTTTATGTCTTTTGTATTCACTGCATCTATTGTCTATACGAAAAATGCCCATAATGTAGACCAACAGATACCCTGTATGTAGGTGCAAATGTATAGAAATGACACTCCTTTCTTTAAAGAGATTACAACCTGAAAGAGTGGACGTAACAAAGGAATAGAGCAAGTATTTAGAGCAAGAACATGAGAAGTAAGAAATATTGATGAAGGTGCACAATTCTGAACTAGGTACAATTCTTCCAAAGAATAGTATCTGCCCAGTTACTGTGCATAAGCTACATTTTACTATATGTAGCAACAGTATGCATAAAAGTGTGCAGAAAGGAAGAGGACCTGGTGCTATAGTGGCAGTTTTGCAGAGAACTTAAAAAGCTGTATGCCCCTGGAAAAATGCTGAGAGCTGAAAGATTTGCATCTCATAGATTGTGATTAATCTGCCCTGCTTTATTATTAATGCTATGTGAAATGCAGAAACTGGTATGTATTTTCATTTTCAGATTCCTGTCTTTAAACTGTATATAACGGAAAACAAATTATGTGCACCTAAGCATACTTATCAAGGGCATATATAATATATTAGCACAGTGCCTAAGAAACAGAAAAATGAATCTTAATAAAAAACGTGATTCATTACAAGGCAGTAATATGTAGTTTTGCACAGATGATACTGACATTCTACCAGTGTGGAACCTTAAACAGTTTGCTATTAGATAAAATTACTTAGGCTTTCTTTTATAAGAGATCATAGAAAGAAATAATAGCCTGTCACTCCAATAAAAACCATCAGCTTGTTGAGAAAATTCCAGGCCAAGCCTGCTTTACCTTTGCTGCAGCAGAAATCCCATGCTGAGACTAGAGGTATCTGATTGACCCATCATCCCTGCTGGAAGCCTCTACTCTTCTGCTAGCCTTGACTTGTATGACCTCAGAATAAGTGCTGATATTTTACAATTCATGACACAAAGGAAAAGGAAAAATGGAAATGGAATATATGATTAGGAATATAATTTTCAATCATCACTGTCTCCTGAATGCTTTGATTTCTTGGTATCAGCAGTTTGAATGTACCTACATTTTGCTAGAAAACTTTTTCTTGGTAAAACAGACTAATGAGATCCTGGATTTCAGCTATTATTTTCCTCCTTTAATGGCATGCAAAATGAAAAGAAAAAAAAAAGATATTTTTAGCGTCAAGTGTAAGTACTTGTCTTCCATTAGCCAGAAGTGAATTTAATTAATCTATTGTCAAGATTTTATCAGATGTGACATAGCTCCATTATCACTGGCCAAACATTTGCTGCAGCTGAAGATCAAGTTAAATTTGAAAAACTACCTGCGCAATACAGAATTTTTTTCCATAGGTGCTAGAATTTTGTGCTGTTTTAGAGTTAGGAACATGTAAGGCCAGTTAGAATGTATAGTGAAAGAGATCAGTGAGTGGACTGAATGTAGTTCTTTGCACATGAACATTTGTTGTGCTATATTCTTCTTTGAAAACCAATTTGTTTATAAGACTTACATTATGTTTGCTTGGTTTGAGAACCTGGGCTTCTTCTTTAAAAATTGCTGCTGAGAATGAATCACTGAGTCACTGTTTCACATAAACTAGTGAGTTCTGAAGCCTGAGCACATATGCATACATTTCAAGATATTCTCTTAAGTATCTGCTTCTGAGTGACACTGGTGTATCTGAGGATCAGTCTCTTCTCAGTGTGCCAAAGGAGCTTTCCTGACTATTGTTTGATTTTTTTTTTTTCTTAGATCATTATGTTACAAGCAACTATTTTGCCTCAGACCATGCTGTGGAGAGTACCTTTTCTCTTTTTGGAGAATCTGTTTAGAAAAATATGTTAGGATCCTGAGACTAAAACAGCACTACTGTAAAAGAAAGATAGCAAAAACTGTTCTTTATGATAGCCACCCTGAAAGGATGAATCACTACCCACTTACTTCAAAACTTCTTTTATAGTCACTCACTGAATGCTACTCCGTCGCCTTGAAATCATCCCGGACTAGATCCAGAGGGCCTATAAAACGCAAGTCTACAAAACCAAAAGCAAAATGATGTCTTTTTCTATGTATTATTTTGATGTGTTTCAAGGTTTCTTCTTTCTGTGAACAACTGAGCTGACAACATTAGAGGGAGAACTCAGG
The DNA here is from genome assembly GCF_000705375.1 of Tinamus guttatus. The sequence goes on from NW_010583430.1 coordinate 207,672, forward strand.
ATGTGGTTCCCAAGAGAGCTTCCATCTCCCAGTTGCATTCACGGAAAGATCTGGATTCATAACGCCTTTTCCCTCTGTACCCAAAAGTTAGCTGAGGCAATGCATGAATTAAGTTGCTTTCTTCTCTCTCCTCCTCCCTTTTCTCTCCCCCTGTAATAATGTCACCTGCCTTGGTGGCAAACAAACAGGTTTCTCAGGTCCTCATCTGAAATTGAAACAAACTGATAACCCATTGTGAGGTATTGTAATAGTAAGTAATGTTTAAATAAATAACTTGGAATCATCAGTGTCAAAAAAATTAAAGGTTGATTACCAATGTTATTCAAAAAGATGTGATTCCTATCCTATTCCTGTTTTCCTTTGCATGCTACACATTTCAGAAAGTAAAAGCAAATATTTTTCTTTCTTTCCAGTTGTACTTATTATTCTTAATAAGATATTATTTTTAGAGCCTCAATACCGATATTAGATATGATTCTGCTAAGGTTTTTAATCCAAGTAAGACAGAAATAAAAAACAAACATTTGTCTGGGTGGAGCTACTTCAGATGCTTTAAAAAAGAAAAGCTACTTAGGCGCTTCAGGAAAAATTCAGGAATTTATCTTTTTTTTTTTTTTTCCAATTAATGTTGTTGCATGTCTGAATCTATTTTAGTTTAAAATAGCTTTCTCTGATTGTGAAATTTCATTTAAAGAATGACAACTTTTGACTTTCATTCACAACTCTATCTATAGGAGAAATTAGGTGTTTCTGTCACTATAGATAGAATCACAGACCCCACTCACTAATTTTTATGGGGTTGGTTATGGATTAAAAGAGCCAATATTCATTTCAAGTCTTCTTCAACCATAGTTTTACATAACACTCTCTATATCTCCATGAAGCTTTATTCATCAATCTTGCCACCTAAATTATTCTGGATCAACAGGTCTAGCACAGGTTATTATAACACAAATAATTTGTGTTTGACTTTTTGACTACCAGTGAGTTTCTTAATTAAAGACTGGTGTCGTTGTTATGCTCCCTAGGACTAGAAGAGAGCCCTTTGCCCATTTGTTTGTTCTGATAAAATTCCTTCCTGTCCAAAGGAGATTTCCGCTATATTGCAGTTACCAGGGGTCATTCAAGCTTCGGTTATGTTCAGCTTTGCAACTTCCCTGTCATCAGTGTCACACACAACCCCTTGACGTCTCACAGATGTCACACACAACCCCTGACAGAAAGTATTAAATTTTTATATACAAAAGAATGGTTATTTCTGAGGCCGTACACTGTTTTGTGTAGGTTGACTAGGCAAAGTAGGACCTAGGGCAGCAGACTACCAGGGGTAGCAAATGGGTGCTTTCCTTATGTGCACATTTGATTGACTGATGCTGCCAGGCAAGAACAAATATTTTAAGGCACCACAAGGCACAGGAGCATTTGTTTGTCCTGGACATGGCCCATCTTACCCAAGATTCTCATCTTTCCAAAATAAATGCAGTGCCTTTTCCCACCTCCCAGGTTAAGCTCCCAATTAGCTCAGGTTGGCTCAGGTTAGCCCTGTCATCCCTTTGAACTTCTCTCCCTTTCCTCCAGAACAGGGAGGAAGAGAGGCCTGGGTCTGTGCCGGGTCCAAGCCTGAGCCAAGGTGCTCAGCCATGTGCTCAAATGCTCAGCCATTTGCTCAAACGCCTGTCAAGCCTTGAGCTGTGCGTGGTTGTCCAGGGGTTACAGCTAACAGATCTCTACAAACTAACTCTCCATGTCTTTGGACAATTATTGGTATTATTTTGTCCCTCTCAAAATTATAGGGCTCACTAGGAAGTTCACTCTGAAGTTACCCTTTGATTCCAATATACGTAATGAAATGAACATCTCCATGCTCACATGCCACAGTGTTGTGTCTCTATGGCTACAGATATGGGTACTTGTAATGTGAAAAAGAAATCTCTTTTTTTTTTTTTTTTGGCTGTTTGATTTCTGTAAAACTCTAGCTATATTAATTTTACATACCTGTTAATTACTACATTTTGCTTTATTCCATTCTTCCTTTTGAATCACTTCGCCTCAAGTTCTGTTTTCTCAAATTGGAGGTTTGAGGATAAAGTGTTGGTTGTTTGCCGTGACCATGTGTAACAGAAAGTGCCAAAAATTGTTGTGACAAAACCGTCTCTCCCTGCCCCCACTGTAGCATCTAAATATTTTATATCCACTTCACAGGCAACACAAAGCAATGCAAAGTACTTTCACTTGATAGTTGTGAATTATGAAACAGCTCCCAGTTTTTCTGAAACCCTAGGTGAGATCTAAGATTCCTTGCCAAGGTATGTCTTGTAAATAAATCAGCTCTATCTACAACATGAGCATTTTAGACAGATGGCCATTTACTATTCAGTGTTTCACTGGGGAGGAGAAAGACACAAAAATATAGAGAAGAAAACATCATAATAGGAAAATCTTACGGTGTTAAGACATATAAAAACTATTAAATGCATTGCAGAATTTTAAATGTTAACTAACTGATAGAGCAAAACAGACATTTTTACCTAAAATATTAAATTATGACAAAGCTTTATGACAATGAGTTTTGATGTATGCATAATAATAAGATAAAAAATAGACATTGCTTGATTCCTTAACATATGCAGAAGCAAGTATTTACCAGATGACACTACAAAAGCCTTCAATAGACTGTCTGGAAATCTAGAGGACCTGTTTGCATACTCATTTTGAGTAAGGTCTTACATGCTGTACTAATTTAAAGCCTAGGATAATTGAAGTTTAGATTCCTTGAAAGATCTGAGGGAAAATGACTTCATTTTCACACCACATATTCCTGTGAATGCAGAGGCTGCCATGTGTTCTCCTAACTTCATATTGCCAAGTTATGGAGTACTTGCATTAGAATTATAAAGTCATCCACATCACTGGAAAGAGGAATAATAATAATAATAAGTACAAAATAAATTGCAATAGTTACACTTAAAGAAAAAAAGGAACACCTAC
>NW_010583430.1:217990-342481 GCF_000705375.1 Tinamus guttatus
GCTTTCATCACCAACAGAAAAACTAGATCAATAAAGGTAACAAATCTATAAGTGCTTTTTAACCTTACACAGTCTTTATAAGTTGAATGATAATCAATAATCATGACAGAAAAACTGCATATAAATCATCTTTCAAATCAGTTTGTTTTTTTATGACACAATGCCAATAGATGGGAATGTAAATGCCATGATCAATTTTCCTTATAAATATACCTAGACTTGAAAGGCTATTCATAAGAATTATTTTCCAAGATATAATTAACACTAGATGGATCTTCCATGTTCGCTGCACTACACATGCTGTCAAATGCTATCCAATTACAGTCCTTACTATTTAGTGCAAAGCATTTTGACTGCAAATTTACCTGCAGTTATGCCTGTACCCTGACAGTGTTCGCTATTTCTAAATCATTAATGTGACTGAGTGCTAGCGAGGGTTTCTCTACCCAGAGTAATCAATTGTTGTTGAATAATTCAATAGGTTGGATTTTATTTTAAATAAGAACTTTTTAGTTTCTGAAATTACTGTATCGTAATGTGATGGGCTGCTCTTGCTGAGTCAGTGGGCTCAAGCTTGGCAGCTTCTGAGAGGCAAACTGCTCACTGCCCTGATGACATCCTCCTCAGGACCACTCCGGGAAGTGTGAAGATCCAAATGATACAAAATTTAAACTTATCTGCACAAGTCCAGGTTCAGACAGGGCTCTCTGAACTGGAATTTTTATTTTCATCCCCATTTTTCAGTTGTTCCTTTTACTTCATAAAATGAGTCTAATGGAATGGAAATGCTATTAAAATCATTATTGGTTTCCCCCACTCCCTCCTTTTTTATTTTCTTTAAATTACACAGAGCTGTTATTGACAGGTACATCTTATTCAGCACCACATGAAAAATCACTCTGTGGTTCTCACTTGGGAAGAAAAATTTGCAGTGACTATTTTAAACTCCCATTGCCTGAGGGTACTGCAGTTTGGGCCTGATACTGTAACTCCATCTAATGTAAAAATTCTGTCACTATCATAAGTTCTGGCACAAAATCTAAATTGTGATTTAATTTTAAACCCAAGATGCATTTATTAATTATTCCTGGACTATTGACAAGGAATCTACAAGAACATAGTTTACAAAATCAGAATTTGGATCAGAATAAGAGACTGTCATATGCATGCATTAGAGAATAATTATATTGCACATATCATATTCTGCATTGAAAAACAGTTCAAAATATGCAATGTAATTACTTTTGAATTTCTCTTTGATTTGTTTTTTGTTTAAAACAAACAAGCATTTTGCCTTCCCAAATTTTGAGGCACAACAAATGTTGCATTAAATTAAAAGATTGATTAGCATCACATGCAATGAAATATGTATTTAATACTTCTACTGTTTTACTCCTCTCTCACTCTAGAGCTCATACTATATATACAATAAATAATATGGTAGTGAAATATAGCAAAATATAGTCTTAACAGATGTAGCTAATTCCAGATATTAATTTAATGCATTCAGTCTAGTGTTTAATAATGCATAATACATACTTCAAAGACTGGATTGGCTCACACAAATAATCATTGTAATGGCATTATATATTCTGGTATACATTCTGTTATTGCTAATTTATTATAGTTTATTAGTGCATTTAGAGAGGCAGAAAAAAAGAAACTGAAACAATACATGAAAATTCTTCTAATGAATATAAGTTTATACGAGCCTGTGTTCAGCTGATCTCCAGTACAATAAGCTGTACTGTTTTAAAATTAAAAATGGCATTAAATAAAGAAACAAATAACTGTGCCATAGACATTAGGTTGAAATTTATTGAAACTTTAACTGCCTTCATTTAAGAGATATGTAATTTCCATGATCATTTCCATTCCCCCTGACCACTCGAAAATTGTAAGACTACTCAGACAATCGAAATCTGTAGCCAGAGTGCATTCAACTAGATGCTACTGGAGGGGAGGCATGTGTGAGTGAGAAGGGAGGAAGGAAAACACTTCCTACAAACTGAACAATGTTTATATGATGTCCTGTGTAATAAAAGATTCTGAATAAAGGTTCTGTCTTTGAGGTAGGCAGCCCGCTTCTAGAAATCAGTGTGTTTGAGAAAATAGAATTTTATAGATGATCATTGATAAGTGTTCTTCCTAATTAGAATATATAAAAATCTCCCAGCTTTTTTTTTTCTATCCTGCAAAAATAGGAAAACTAAAATGGATGTTGAGGCTGATATTCCTACAGGTTTTTTCTAGATGTACCTCTTGGAGCCATCATATCATCATGCTTCACAGAGTCCTCTTTCCAGTTAGCCATATTCATATCAGTTCAAAACGTGTCAGGAAGCATTTGCTTGGAAACAAAGGCAGTAGTGTGGAATGAGAAAACACTTGACTTGTATAATTCCTGTTTCTCTAGTCCATTAGGACAGTTTTCAGAAAACTCCTAACAGAAACCTTCTATAAGTCCATAGGTCAAATTCAGATGTATAAACATAAATAATATGAGCATAATGAGATGAAGTTGAGAGAAAAGAGATTTGTCTTTTCTTAAACCTTTTCCTTTGTCACCTGCCTTAATTATGACCAAGAGTAGCAGAGTACATGAGTGCCTCCATGACTTAGGGAACAAATGGATGACCACAAGCCTGTTTTTATCCTTACTTTTTCAGCTGTACTGTTACAACACAGTTGCAGCTATGAAGAAAGGACAGGAAAACTTTTGTCAAAAACAAACAAACAAGAACAAGCAAAGAAAAGAGAGCATTTAAAAACATTAAGAAAACCTCAGGACAGCCCAGAGAAGTACATAGTAAACATCAATGTTTATGATTTGTAAATACAGAAAGAGAATGGCAAAGCATGTACCCAAGTCCCACAAAGTCACTCGCAATAACAGTGACAGAACTAAGGTCATTCTGAAGTCTTCGATGCTCATTTCTCTATTCTTAAGGAGAAGACAATTTTACTCAACTTACATAATTTTGTTTTTGCACCAGGTCTCATATTTGCTTTAGGAAATAAGTATATTTATTTTTTAGAGGAAAAAAAAAAAGTCAGTTTCTTAGTGTTTTTCATATGTTAACCCTTTCTAACGTTCTATAAAAAAATCACATTATCACTCTGTGATATTCTATATACAACCATCAAACTGGAAAACTGTAAATATTTTTTTCTGAGGTTACAGAAAATCTAAATGTTCCACACAATCTATGGTAGCCTGTTATGTCTTCTTTTAACTCTTTTTTTCTTTTCTTTACAGCCATGACATAGAAGATTAAAATTAGACAACACAAACACAAGAAAAACAGCAAGAAGGTTACTGTGGGAATGCTCTTTTATTCATCTCCACTTATCAATAAAAAACAGATAAGATAACATTTAATTTTAGACTTAGAATTTGGTTTTAGTCGACAAAAGGGAGTTGCATGAGAGAGAAATTTTTTATTTTCTGTTTCTTTTATGTTGTTTTTATTAACCATAATGATTATTAGAAAATACATAAAACAAGCATTTTTACTCAATACATCGGTAACAAATTTTGAAATTCAATGAATATTTCATAACCAATGATCTTTCTAAAAGTAATTAAATATTTTCATTTTGTGCACATATTTTAACAGAGAATATTTGTTTGTTATTCTCACTACCTTCACTTCAGAGAACTGAAACCAAGTGGAGGGAAAGAAATCTGACTAGCTGTTTTTCCTTTGGTTTCACAAGTATAGATGGCTAGTAGCACTTTTTCATTTAATTACCGTATGTGGTACAGGCAATGTAGCAATTACCAAGTCTTACCATAAACCGGTCCATTTAAGCACTAAAGACCATTGCTGCAACATTACTAAGCTTCTGAGTTATATTAACCATCTATCACAAACTACTGAATCAATGAAAGACATGCTGTTACCGTACTGGAAAGAAGAGAGAAAAGAATGGGCATTACTCGTTACCCATGGTGGAAGCCATGCTTATTCTAGGTCATCTGATATGATCAGGTCTTCTTTAACATGGGGTAATTTCTACCCATAGGTTTCATACAAGAGATTAATACATATCCTTTCTCAACAATCTTAGAGGTTTATATCAATAGGAATCTTTGTACTTAAGTTAATAAAATACTTAAGCTTAGTAAAATATCCTAAGCTTAATACTTAAGCTTAATAAAATATCAATGGATATATATATTAAATATTTGCACCTGGAAGACCTTTTCAATATATAAAAATCTCTTCACTATCCATTCTGTGGGATACCGTATGTGTCTTGTTATGAAAAGCACATAATGTATTTAGGCAGGCTAATAAAGCAGTGTATCAAGTTAAATTCATATTGTACTAGGAATTCAGTATTCCAAAATGTAATAATCAAATAAAGAAGAAGTTTCTTAATCCTGCATATTTAATAACTGAATTTATGGTATTTCACACATAGAAATATACCATGCTGTAAAATTGGTTCCACACTCATGAAACACTTACAGTAATGCTTAACTCTGTACAGATTAACAGTCCCCCTGAAAGGAGTTTAAAACAGTACTGGGTTTACAACTTACCCAATAAGTTTATTGATCTGTTTATGAAGATTAACAGACAATATTCAAAGTACCTGAAAATTTTTACCCTGCGTCATTCAGCTCTTTAAATAACACAAAATGCTCACTTTTATTATTAATTAATCCTATACTGAAAGGAAAACAAAAGCCAAATGAATGCAGTGACTTCTTCCCCAGGTGTCTGGTTTAAGTTGTTTTGACCTACTGCTTTGAATTTAATGGAATGACTGATGTGCAGATAGGAGGAGTCATATACTCATACATGAAATGGCTTAGACGATCATGTTGTGATTTAGAATAACAGTATCTGTTGAACTACTTTGTATTCAGGTTTCGGAGGCTGCTGCTCATCAAGTAGTAGTCAGTTTCTTCCTACTTTACCATGTGAATTCAAATGGTTTTGCAGTTTGTACTGCTTGACTGCTGGTTACTGGATCAGATTTTTACATTCAAGCCCATTAATATCTGATTATATATTTCAATTTTTTTTTCAGGTTAAAAGTAGGAACTGTTGTAAATCAACATAAGAATTTTCCCCACAGTGGTGAACTAGCCAAGTATTCTCTGATCACATTGAATAAAATATGAGCTAGTGGTGTGAAGTTTAATTGTCCAGTTTCTTCAATTTCCTTCCTTCCTTTCAGCAGCAGCCACTGGGGGAACAATTCACTTTTCTGTTTTGTAGAAAGCTCAGGCTAAGGATTTTCTGAGCTCTTTTAATTACTGAATCAAAGCTAGAGATGCCAAAAGCTCCACTGAGCAACAATAAGGGATAATGACTTATGTATGGAATACTGAAAAGTATTCACTTTGGTAGAAGAGAGTGAAATAGAATAGAACAAATGGCAAGTAAAATTGAAAATATAGGAAAAAAAAAGCAGGTGAGCTCTGTAGATTTAAAAAGCAATCCATGGTTGCAGATAAGAAATTATGCATGAAATCTGTTTTTAGTTCTTTTGAGGAATACAAACTCACAAGGGTAGTTCAGAGTACTGTACATACTTAATAGATTATTGATTTTTAAAGAAAGGTGGCAGTACATCTTTCACATATAACTGAGGCATAAATTTTATGTATCATATACTTTATGTTTCTGTCTTTTCTTCTTAATCACCTGTTATTGAACTTTGGTCTAGCATTAAGGCAATAGATTTATGGTTGCTTTTAAGGAGATCAGTGTCACAATATGTATTCCCTGAATGTCTAAAAGCAACTTTGGATAAAACTTTGGTAAGCTTGTAAAAAGACATTGAAAAGTGGTTAGATTTTTCCCTGGCTTGAACACTATATGGTGAGATATGAGTGATTAATTCAGAGCTCTGTTCTTCTAGGCTGCCTCAAGCTTCCTGTAAAACCCAGAACAAATCTTTCTTGTCTTCATGCTGTCATCTGTGGAAGCAAGAGCAATTATATGGGAAAGAGAGCATACTGGAAATTTGTGATGCATTAAGGGGGTCATGAAAGTATTGTAGATAAAAGCCAATTCTGAGCCAGATTATTGAATAAATAATAAATACCCTTAATCTGATTCTATAAAAAATAGACGGAAATGTAAAACACTATTAAGTTTTATATCTGAATCCTATAAGAGAGAAATGCCAAAAGCCAGAATCTAATGAGGACTTTGTTGTCAATTTTTTGTGCAAGACACTGAAGACTTTCTAAAGGAGCTGTTCTTAGGATACTATTATGCAACATTATTAATGATATTTCTGTCTATTGGAGAACATAGTCATTTGACCCTGAAGCAAATGAAAGCTTGGAAGTTAAATAGGCAAGATATCATGATAGATTCCACTTAAATTGTTGGAAAATTCAAACCCAAAATGCAGCTTAAGTAACAAAGATACTTTTTCATATACTATGTTTTGTTCTTATGATTTTAAATCATATAGTTTACTTTCCAATACAAAGTATGAATAATGAGAAAAAAATGACCAAAAGAAAAATCTATTCAGGGTTACTAAACACAAAAGTCTCTGAGAAACCATTTGCTGAAAGTTAGGAGGTTGTTCTGGCGAAGAATTATTATTTGTTTTCCATATGTACATCCTCTTTCCTCAATATCTAGTATTGACGGCATTACATTCTATAAGTAAGTAGAATGCAAAACTAGAAGGATCTTGGGTTTGACCTTTGCTATTAAAAGAACACTTTTTGTAAAGATATCTCTAAATCATTGATACTATATTTGGATGTATTTATTCTCCCTCTATGAAACCAAAAATATAATTTCAATCATTCAGAAATTTTGCAAGTAAATGGCTTCCAAAAAAGTGACCAGTTAAATTTGAAAAGTCTAACACTTTATTCTAGTCTTGCTATGTTTAAGTAGACAGCTAGAGCAGTTGCTTAGAAAAAGGAAGAACCAACATATTCTGCACTTTCAAAGAAGTTTTAACAAACTTGGTATGTCTCTGAGAAATATTTCAGCTTAGATGTAACAACTCAGTCTTTGACTGCTCTATTAAGCACTTCCTCTCGTCATAAAATTGTCTCGAAAAATTCATTTAAATTTGTCTGGATTTAGCATCTGCAAACTGTGTTTTATTATGCCATTCTCTGCAAGTCATGACATTTAGTCACTGTGATGCTAATGATGAACCTCCCATCTCGATTTTTTGAACATTTTAAGTCTATTGAAGCATGACCTTTTTCACACTCTTTTTCTCATACTACTTTTACTCCTTTTTTACAAAATGTTCTCCATTACATACAGTGAAATTGCTGCAATTTTGGACAGATACTGTATTTTTGCAGCCTTGTTGGATATTTTCTAAGCTGAAGGAATAATCTGAACATTACAGGTTAACCACTTCTGCATAAGTCTTAGTCTAAAGCTTACAAAAAATAACAGAAAGGTCTTTGTCATCATCAAAAAAATCTTAAAACAAAAAAACATGAATTTGCATTTTTTTTTCTTTTTCACTGCATCATATACCATTGATATAATTATTGTGTGACAGTACTCTTTAAAGATACAAAACAGTGAACAAAATATAAATTTGGTGTAATGTGATATTGAAAATGACAAGGTAATTTTTTATTGTTAGCTCTTTTCACCGAATCCAAACTTCCTTCTTACCTAAAATAAAGTGAGAACATGAACTTCCCTACTGATGTAATTCTTTATCATATTAATGGAGGAACACTTCTAAGTAATCTGGAGTCTACTTTATTAAATATTCAGGTTTGGTTGTGAATTGGTGCTTTCAACAGAAAATTATTAACAATAGCATTCCATTTCAAACTATTAATCCTGATTTCATCAAAATAAGTTTTTCACCTAGGTGTCAAACCTAGATGAATGAGAATCATACAGATAGATCAATGGTATCCAGACTTTTTCAGCATGCAAACTATTCTCAGTCTTTAAAATTTCCTGCAGATAGCAATGCATGCTTATCATCTAAGTAAGTCACTCATTCATCTCTGAGAATACTGCCTAAGATACTTAGCCTTTTTTTGAACGGGTATGAACCTCTTTCAGTGACCTCACATAATATATTTTCAGAATCACCAATTTTGATGAGTCTGATAAGCATTTTGGAGCCAATTTACTTTGCTAGTATGGACTTGTTGACCTCAATGTTTTTCATAATTTAATGGTGCGGTTTTCCCCTTCTCATAGTTCATACCATATTCACTTCTCATACTCAGTTATATTATATATCATAACGTATGTTATGTCATTCTTTCTTTGTACCATCTCCCAGGATTTTCATTGTAAATGAGACATTTCAATCACAAAATCAGAGAATGGTTGAGGTAGGAAGGCGTCTCTGGAGATTATTTAGTCCTGCTCAGGCAGGGTCAGCTAGGGAACATTGCACAGGATTGTGTCCAGGTGGGTTTTGAATATCTTCAAGAAAGGAGACTTCACAACCTCTCTGGACAACCTGTCACAATGCTCAGTCACCCTCACATGAAAGATTTCCCTTGTGTTCAGTCAAAACTCCCTGTGTCTCAGTTTGTGCCTGTTGCCCCTCATCCTGTCGCTGGGCACCACTGAGAAGAGTGTCCCATGCCCTCTATACCTTCTCTTCAGATAGTCACACACATTGATAAGATTCCCCATCAGCCTTCTCCAGGCTGAACAGCTCTCCCTTCCTTTTCTTAGGAGAAATGCTCCAGTCCTTTCATCATCTTAGCAGTCCTCCACTGAACTTCCGCCAGTAGTTCCATATCTCTCTTGCACTGGGGAGCCCATAACTAGAAATAGTACTCCAGATATGAGTTCTCCAGGGCTTAGATCATCTCCCTCAACGTGCTGGCAGTGCTCTTCCTAATGCCCCTCAGAATACCATTTGCGTTGTTGCAAACACGGGCACACTGCTTCCTTGTGGTCAATTTGTTCACCAGGATTCCAAGGTCCTTCTCTGCTGAGCTGCTTTCCAAAAGGCTAGCCCTCAGGCTGCACTGATATATGGGATTATGCCTATATGTCTCCAGCTTGTCAATGACCCTCTGAATGGCAGTACAGTCCACTAGGGTATCAATCACTCATCCCAGTCTGGTATCATCATTAAACATGCTGAGAATGCTTTCTGTCCTTTCATCCAGATCACCAATGAAAAATTTAAACAAGATTGGACTTAATTTTGACCACTTGGAAACACTGCTAGCTATAAGCGGACCTCCAAGTAGACTCTGTGCCACTCATCACAACTCTCTGTACTCTGTCATTCAGCCATTCTTCATTGTCCAGGATGAGAATATTTGAATCAATTACATAAATAAATGTGTCAGTGTGAATGCCAAAGGGCTAGAAACACTGCAACTTGAAATAATCACTTTCCACTCATTGACAAAATGTCACAAATAAATGCACAAATATGAACACAATTAAACTATAGTAGACATAGGCAGAAAATGAAGAACCCACAGACTGTTTTTAATATCGTTATCAAAAGATTAAAACTATCAGAAAAGTTATTGTCAAATACACTGCTTTAAATCTAACAGACATTACATAGTAAGAAAGTCTATATTTTGTATAGATGTTAATTTTAGTCATGCTATTTCTTCTTCACCATCAAAGTTTGTTATGTAGTTACAATACCTTTTCTTTACTATATAATGGCAATGGTAATAGCATACTTTTCCTTTTAATACTCTAATACTTTAATACTCTAATTGTGAAAGAAAACAGCAAATCCTATGAGCATTTTCACTTCAACTGGCATATAACAGCTGTATTGGAGATTGAGTTGGATCTGAATTTTCTAGGCTGCTGAAATAACTGTAGAAGTTAAAGATGTTCAACCACCTTCTTCACTGCTAACGACAGAAAATTCCTGTGCCCATGCAGAAGACACAGTTAAACATAATATTTTATATGAATTAAGATACTGACTGAAATAACTCAGGTAATAGTACCATAACCCAAAAGGAAGGCAACACTGAATTTAAGACAACTACACATTTTAAGTTAAAATATATGGGAAAAAAAAAGTCCTATTCTTGTGGAGTAACTATAGTAAGAGAGTTCTCACAGGAACTGTCATGATCCAACCAAAAGCCAGCTTCTAGACTGCTTTGGTTTCCTTGTCAATCAAGAAGAAGCAAAAAATGTCAGGATTTGTTGAAAATTACAACTTAGTTGTTCAGTTACATATGCCTGCACTAGACTATTACATGATTAAATTGATCTTTTCCTTACTGTGAATACGAAAAACTTTTTTAAAAATGAAATATATGGTTCCTTCCTTTACAAAGGAGAGAATACCAAATACCTGAAAGGTAGTATACTTTGGCTCAGTCAAAACCAGCCCTTGGCTGAAAGTCCCTATGTTGGTCTGCATCTTGGCCTCACTTAGAGCATTAGACTTTATCGTGGTGTTACTGATGGATGATAGTTATATGTTAGGTGTGTCAGATCCCACAGAGTGATGCAATTTAGAACCAAAATCTTAGCCTCAGATGGACACGATATGGTGATATTTCATATCAGTATAGCAAATGTTCTTATGCCATATTACATTTCATTTTAAAATACAATTTAAAATACAAATTTCCCCTTTAAGAAGGGGAAAAAAAAAGAGTAAAAGTGATTTGAAAGGTAGAGTCACAGGTGCAGCATATGACCATAAATTAGTATGGGACATATTTTAAATAGGACATCTAATATGGCCGCATGTTCTCATTCCTGAAAGGACTGACAGTACTTCTGCAAGCAGTCTTCCTTCCCAGTTCGTTCAAGTCTATGTGATTCCTGGTATTTTTCAACATATAGGTGAGACTCCCTTCACAAAATATTGGGAATCCTTGATGTTGAATGCAAAATCTCTTGTGTGTTTGTTTAGTTGAAGGGAAGTCACACTTCACCTTGAAATGAAAATTAGCTTATTTCAGTTTTCACACTTTGCATGAGAATAGCCAGTCCCTATGTCTGTAAAAACAGACTTAATTCTTGCAACATGACAGGTTATTCTGTAGCTCCATATCAAATTCCATATGTCCTAATGCTAATAGGAATGAGCAAATATTAGCCTATTATCATTTTTAACAGCTTTCTTCTTCAGTGCAGTATAAGAGTAAAGGGAGACGTGCCCCTGTATACATACCTACATACACACATACGTGTCACTTATGCATGCAATTAAGAGTACCAAACATATCAGTTATGGTGCTTGCCACAGCTGAAGAGGACATGAAAAGTAGTAAATTCCTCTGTATAATTTTGAAATAATAGCATAATGTCTGAAGAGTTTAAGCAATGTGATGTTATTTTTGCTAATATTAATTGGTGACATTGTTATTTTTACACGATTTTTGTCACGGAGGAACTTATTGAAAATAGCTCTTCTGTTCTTCATCCCACTAGCATTTGCAAATCCTCTCATGATTTTGAATGCACAGCAAAGCATATTCCACTGTTGGAAGTTGCTTCCAAATAAGAGGGAATATCAAGGCAAGCCATTAGTTATGGGAAAAATTGACTGGCTTCTCAGTAAGGCCTCCAAAGTCACAGTCTGAAGTTAGAAGTAGAACGGTGACAAACTGAGAGCTTCCCGACTGCACCACAGGGAGAAACATCTTCATGATCTTAAAAACAAAAGGTGTTATAGCTCATTTGACAAGTAGAATGCATAGCTTATCTACATAAAAGAATCTATCCTGTACCAAACTATAGTCTATACAAAATAACCTTGCTTTGACAACAAGAAAAATCTACTTTAAGAAATCTAATTAGTTGTTTTTGTTACAAGACAAGAATTTATCAGTTTGAGACACTGCTATTTTTCACACATGTTCTACAGTTTCTACAGTCTTCTTTTGTGTTCTATTTTCCCCTGGATACTGGTGCACTATAGTACTTATTATTTATTTATTCAGAATTAAGTATATACAACTGTGTTTTTCTTCCTTTTTTCTTTTTGATTTTGTTTTGTTATTTGGCATGTTATTGTTCTTTTGTTTGTATTTTTAATAAGCAAATCTTAAATTTTGAATACATTAAACAATCTGGGTTATAAAACAAATACAAAAACATTAGTAAATTAATCAGCAACTATGATATCTATCTGCAAGTCGATTAGGAAATTCTTTCTCAGCACACAGTGCCAGGGTACTACATTCTTTGGGACTTTATGATATAACTGGATAGATCTTTTCTTTTTAGTGAACACACACCAAAATGGCTTTTAAACCCAAAAGTTCATTTTGATTTGCACAAAAACTCAAACAAAGACACCTTAATTTCAGAAATGCAACCAGAAACTACAGACAGAAATAAAAATATATCCCAAGAAGGACCAGTGAGGACAAGGTAAATAAATAGATAAATTTGATTTTTTTTCAGGAAAGAAGGCAGCTCGATTTTAATTTTTTCAAGAACAGAATATTTTTTTAGCTTCACTAGAATGGCCCAAAATGTTCTTCTTGCCATTCAAATATAGCATTTACCTTTTATGTAAAACAACTGTTCTCATAGTCAAAGGTGTTTTCTATTTCTATTATCACAGAATCACAGAATGGTTGGGTTTGGAAGGGACCTCTAGAGATCATCTTGCCCAACCCCCCCTGCTCAAGCAGGGACACCCAGAGCACTTGGCACAGGGTGGCATCCAGGCGGATTTTGAAGATCTCCAGAGAAGGAGACTCCACAACCTCTCTGGGCAGCCTGTTCCACTGCTCTGTCATCTGTACAGTAAAAAAAAAATTTCTGACATAGGGATGGAACTTCCTGTGTTTTAATTTATTGCCCCTTCTCCCACATGGAGATTAAACTTCCTGTGTTTTAATTTATACCCATTACCCCTTGTTCTGTCACTGGCCCCCACCAAGAAGAGTTTGGCCCCACCTTCTTTACAAATATCCTCAGGTACTTGTACATATTGATAAGATCCCCTCTCAGTCTTCTCTTTTCCATGCTAAATAGGTCCACCTCACTTAGTCTTTCCTCATACAGTAGATGTTTGAGTCCCTTTATCATCTTTGTTGCTCTACGCTGGACCCTCTCTAGAAGCTCCGTGTTCCTCTTGCACTGGGGAGCCCAGAACTGCACACAATACTCCAGGTGTGGTCTCACCAGAGCTGATTAGAGGTGCAGGATCATCTCCTGTGACCTACTGGGAACACTCCTTCTGATTGGCCTTCTTGGCCATGAGGGCACATTGCAGCCATGGTTAATTTCTTGTCAACCAGGACACCCAAATCCCTCTCCTCAGAGCTGTTTTCCTAGCTGTAGGCTAGGTCAACCTCTAGCCTGTCCTGGTGCCTGGACTTATTCCTCCCCAAGTGCAGGACCCTGCACTTCTCTTTGTTGAACCTCATGAGTTTCCTCTCTGCCCAACTCTCTAACCTGTCTAGGTCCCTCGGAATGGCAGGTCCCTCGGACAGCCCACTGGAGTGTCAGCCACCTCACCTATTTACTCCAGAACAAAAATTCTGTATTGTTTCCTAATCTGTTAGTGTTTGATGTAAAAAAGAATCAAGAAGCACTAAGGCTATCATTATCTTTTAATGAAAACCAAAACATCTCTTCTTGAATTTGATTCTTTGTTGTTTAGATCTTTCTTATCTCAAGGGGAAAACAGCTAATTAAATTGCAACCAGTTTTCATAAATATATATTACATAGAATAGCATTTCAGAAAAACTTTTATTATTCTACATATATAATATAGATTACATTCTCTTTCTTGCTGATACATCTTAACAGTGCAGATCAGCTCATGGATATGACTGCAATCTTTACAGTATTCTTGATGAACCAAACTATTAAATTATCCAATATACAAGCCTGTGAAATTAAATTATTATACGACAAATATACTTCAAGAGACTCATGAAGGATTAATCATAAAAAACACTCCCTTTGATATAAAATTATTTGATTGCAGACTCATTAAGTCAAATAATTTCTTTAGTGACACTGGATAATTATCACCACTCAGTAATAATAGTAATATTGTAAAGAATTTTGTCTAAATAAGAAAGCGCCTGGATTTATCAAAACAAATTTTTTGACTTAAAGGGACAGAAAGAAGGTTTCTCATTAGCAGTCTGATGAGATGGGTAGTATCCCACTACAGGTGTTGAATCTGTTAAGGATGCACTTTTAAAAAGATGAGTAGCTTGCCATTGTTGAAAAAAGATGAGGTTTAAAAGCACTGGCTTATGGACAAATTCTTATCTTCCCTCTTTGAATGAATGAAAATGTAAGTAATCTTTCATTTAAGTATAAGATGGCTCCAACAGAAAAGAGCTATTGATGTATACCGTATAACCTAATAATATGATGACTTTCCGAAAGATTTGAGAATTTCAAAATTGAAGATACCATCAACCAACTGGGTGTCCTAGCAACTTTTTTTCCTAAAAATGCTGAACATATTTAGATGGCTAACAAAATTCCTTTTATCTAGTAGTACTGGCTAATTCAGACTCTGTCTGAAATGGAGCAAAAATCAATATAACAATTAGAATGAAACAATTAAGGATATGTTGGGAAAGGAAATAATATTACAGTCCTTATAACATCATTTTCTAGAGTGAATAGTTGATGTGAGGCTTGAAAATCATATTTTTCCCAAATCAGGAGAAAAGCATATACTCAAATGTTTGTACAATATATTTCAATGATTATAGGTATGTAATAAATAATGAAAAGGTATGATTATTTTTAAGCCCTCACAAAATGACTATCCTTTTTATTCCACCCTGTCAGTCAAGATTCTTTGGTGAAATGTCAGTTCGGATAATAATGATATTTATCCTTCCTTATGAAATATTGTTGGGTGGTTTTGCTGTACCTTTTTTTTTTTTGTTCATTTGTGTTGTTTGTTGCCTACCAGACTTTTGGGAGGGTATTTTATCTACACCTCTGAGGTAGTGTCTGTAAGCGAAGGGTAGAAAAGTTTTTCTACACATAGTCCAAAAATCTTGTCAGGATCATTAGAAATGAATGATAAAATCAGTGTAAAGGGTCATTCTTTGACCTTTCTAGCTGACCATATATTTCTCTATCAAATTTTCATAATTTGTTAACATTCCCTTGAAAATACTGGAAAACAAGTGCTTTCTGATTTTAGGTTTATTATTATTATTATTATTTACTTCTTGTCTCCCTTTTCCCAAGCTCTTTCCTATCTGCTACATATGCCTGCCTATCAATAGGATCTTTGACACTTAAGAGTTCATCTGCTCTTTTGTGCTGATTCTCAATTTGAGAATAAATCCACCTTTGTGATGTTATAAACATATCCAAGGAAACTGCTATAATCATAATGCTTGAGACTGAATATTATGTCTTAAGGTGAGAAATAAGGAACAGAAGCGGATGAAAATAGATTTTGTTTACATGAAAACATTTTTCATAATAAACAAGGGAAGAGAACTATGTAAAATTTAATGCATGTGTTATAAAGTAACTTTAAGCTGAATGATTTTCAAAGTTTTTCATGAGTCATCAGTGGGTCTTTTAAAATACCTGTTATTGTCAATTAACTCTGTACATAGCATTTACTAGAAAGAAACCTCACAGCATATATTTCAAACTGAAAACAGTTTCACAAGAAGTCTTAGGGTGAACTGAATAGATTTAAAAGCCTGAGAACAATTACAAGTACATATAAAAACTTTGGCAGTATTCTGGGGAGATATACTTTCAACTAAGGAGTTTAAAAACACGCCCTCCATGGCTGTGGCACTAGCCGACTCACAAAAAAAGCAAAAGCCTTATCTAAATTCAGGCCCGGCTATTTCATGTCAAGAGAGAAGATTCTCCGGCAGGAACTGGCCTGCTTTTCTGAGTGTAGCACTAGCACAATGCTTGAAGAAGGAGGCGCTCTCCAGAGAAGAGCTTTTACAATGACAGTCTGATCTACAGCATCTACTCACAGTACAGGTACAGCTCTTGGAAAACACTTAGCAGATTTTTACAGATGCCTCATCACGGCAAAAATCTCTAGAGAGAAGAGGCAGTAGCAAAACCACTCGCCCTTCTTCAGGGTGAATAACCTAGTTTGGGTCAACACGGCAAACTCTGTCAAAATGACCATAAGTATATTTCCCTATGAGAATTAGTGAATATTGTCCAAATTTTAATCATGATGGTCTGATCAACTCAGACACTAGTTTTTAAGAATACCGCTCTTATGAAACCTGCACGGTTGAGGGATTTGCTTTTAGTATTTTGCTGCACTGCTTTGCTGCATGGAATGTTAAAATAGATCTTAGTCTTTATGTTCTTTATTTCAAATAAAGGAAATATTTAAAAACTTATAAATGAAAATGCATTTATGGCAAATTGACTCAACTTTGAAAAGAAGGATATAGAATCTCAGGTGAAGACTCACATAAAACATTTCAAGAGTTCAAACATTTCTCTAAGGCTTTTCCAAAGTAAAAATAACAAAACAGAAAAGTTGATCATCTACATAGCCTTCCCAAAATGTCAGGCAATAGTGTTGGAACTTGAAAGTGTGTATGTGACAAAGCCATGCCACATGCATGAGATGTAATACTACAAAATCATCATGTGTTTAAGAGCATTTGATCACCCCTCCAGCCCCACTTCTAAAAGCTGCCAGTGAGATCTGCATGATAGCAAGTGAAATATGTTCCTAATTTTAACACAGGTTACATATTTATGAACAGCATGACCACGAATTAATAGAAAGCATGGAATAGTTATTAATCATACCAATATAACAACATTGACCCTGCACTGACTTATGGATTTCCTCCATTCAACTCCCAGAATTTTCTCCAAAGCGTTTTTGATCTGGAAACAGATGGAGCAGCTGGAGGTGGGCTGAACTGTGGCTTTTCCTTTCCTGCAGAGTTGTTCTTCTCTGATGCTAGTGAACATTGACTGCCCGCACTGACTTGTATGCAGAGGGAGGAAATGGAAGACTAGTACTTCATGAAGTGTGAAGACGAAAGTTGGCAAGGGGCATTTCCTGCAGCGAAAGAAAGAAGTAACTCGTAGTGCAGGAATTCCCTTTCCTCAGTGTTTTCAAGTAAAAATAAATAAATAAATAAATAAAGGCTTCCTAGAGGTATTTTGCAAGAAAGCATGTCCTGCCATGATAGAAAACTCTTGAGGCACTGTGTCCAATTTTCTGTAACATGGCTGCCAGAGCGAGGAGGTTAAACCCACACTCACTCAAATCCCCAGTGAATCTTGTCCCAGAGTTTTAACTAGGATTTTTTCCTTCAGTATGGTTCTATTATGCCTTGCTCCTCTCAGATCTGTGAAAGATTCAGGCATTACTGCTAATCACTAACATGTATATTATTTATGAACATTAGAATAAACTTTATTTCAGCGGGCTGGTTTTTAAGTTTATTTTTCTTATTTGTTATTCGTGGACACATAAGCATTTTGCAGCACTTGCATCTTTCTCAGATTGTGAAGAAGATGAGGTTTTTAAAAACGAATTTAAGCTTGTCAGAGGCCTGATTTCCGGTGAATGCTGAATTTGTTCTTTCTAGCACTGATAAATCTTTACAGTGTCCAAAATTAGGCTTTCAGAAATATTAAGAGTAAACAAATAATTTATTTGTTAATACCTTAGTATAAGAAATACATTGTTAAATAAAATTACTATTCTATTTTTACCTACCTTCGGAACGAAAGTATATCCAGAAATACAATTGGCTACTCCAAGAATAAACTGATCAGTACATGACCCGGAAACTGGTTCTTTCTTGCAGGTTTATAGTCCTGATGTCAGTCTTCATTTCCAGTATTGCTTGCTTGCTTGCATAAACTCACCCAGCCACAATGAGAAAATTTGAAATTAAAAAGAGTACAAGATTTCTTATGAAGATAAGTATAATTGGAAGTGGAGGTCTATAGGCTTCAGTGAACTGATGTGGCGTGAGTATAACGTCTTTTGCTGTATTACTAGCATACTCAAATTCATATTCTTAAATATTTTTATACCTAAGTGCCTGTCTGTAGTGTATTTAAATAGCTGGCATTTTTCACATTTTCAATTAATTGTCTGATTCCCCTTTCAAAGGGAGAACTGTGCATTACATAGAACATTTTTTTTTCTGAGAGATATTTCTTTGCTACAGCTTTGTGTTTTTTAAAATAGCCTTGCAATATATCTTTTTAGAGAAGTAACCCTGAAGTGGAATGCAGTGCTATGATATGGGCTGCCTCTCCATCTTATACTGCCTCCCAGAAAAGGTCTACTTTTTGTAAAAACAATTTTTGTCTTATGGTACTTTCTCTCCACTAGTTCTTCCCAGTAAATAGTTGATCAAGGTTAAATCGCTTTCTATATAACTGGTAATACTTATCCTGTCACAAAAACATTAGGTCAAATACTATATTCACAAAATCAATGGGAGAATATTTAATGGAAGCACATATAATGATTACAATAAAATGCACTGAAAGTAACATTTTGGTTAAAGAGATTAAAATTAATCTCTTGGAGGTCTCATTTTCTACTCAGTAGTTGTTGTTCTGCAGGGAATCTAGACCATGATTTATTCCGCTTGAGACATATTACCATCAAAAAGACAAACTATAACTGTTAATTCTTATCCCTGAAGGCAAAGCTATATAGTACGTGCTTAAGATGATTTTCAGTTTAGTTGGTTGCCTTTTCCAGTTCTTAGAAATATCAAAATATTAGGTATTAAGTTTTCTTCTCTTAGATAACAATGTAAAGAATATTTTATGATGAGTCATGCACGTGAAACATTTAAGAATTTCTTCCTTACTTAGAATATACATAATTTCTGTGAATTTATTCACAACTTGTTAATTATTTTGTACTCCTTTTAATGACTCCAAAGTGAATATTGAGATGCTTAATATGAAATTGAAAATGCGTGGATTCAGCAAATCACTTAAGTATGGTCTCAAAAGGTTTTTTTTTTTTTTTTTCTTGGTAGAAGATCATCTTAGAGATCATTTATGCAAACTTGACATCAAGTCCATGTGCCCTGGTGGGCT
This sequence comes from Tinamus guttatus, assembly GCF_000705375.1. The sequence goes on from NW_010583430.1 coordinate 236,970, forward strand.
TGCTCAGCATGCACATGAGTGCTGAGCAAGCTGGCAGAAGTCATCTTTAGGTTACTCTTGATCACCTTTTAAAAGTCATGGAGAATAACAGAAGTGCCTGAGGACTGGCAGAATTCCTCCAGTCTTCAAAAAAGGCAAGGAGGAGGGCTCAGGCAACTACAGGCCAGTCAGCCTCACCTTGATCCCCGGAAAGGTGATAGAACAACTCATCCTGGAAGCCATCTCCGTACATTTGAAGAAGGTGATCAGATGTATCAACATGGATTCACCAATGGGAAGACACGCTTAACTAACCTGATAGATTTCTATGATGGGATGTCTGGCTGGATAGATGAAAGGAGAGCAAGAATGTTTCTCCTTTGACTTTAGGAAGGCTTTCGATACTGTCTCTCAGAATATCTTCATAGATAAGCTTGGGAAAGCTTGGGGACAGGTGGACTGGGAATCAGCTGAAAGGCAGAGCTCAGAGAATGTGATCAGCCATACAGAATACGGGTCTTTATCTAGCAGTGTCTCCCAGGGATCAGTATTGGGTCCAGTCCAGTTCAACTTATCAATGACCTGAAGGAAGGGAGAGGGTGTACCCTCAGCAATTCTGCTGATGATACAAAACTGGGAGGCATGGCTGATACATCAGTGGGCTGTGCTGCCGTTGAGAGAGACCTGAATAGGCGGGAGATATCTGCATAGGGAAACCTTATGAAGTTGAAAAAAGGGAAGTGCAGAGTGCTGCATTTAGGGAGGAATAATTCCTCCTCCTGGAGGCTGACCTGCTGGAGAGTACCTTTGTAGAGAAGGACATGGGGTCCCTGGTGGACTTCTTGTTCATCGTGACTCAGCAATGTTTCCTTGAGGCCAAGGAGACAAACGGATGCACTACGAAGAGTCTTGCCAGCCGGCTGAGGAAGAAGATCCTATCTCTCTCCTCGGCCCTGGTGAGGCCACATCTGGCATGCTGTGTTCTGTTCTGGACTCCCCAGCACAAGAGATATGGAGCTACTGGAGCGAGTGTAGTGAAGGACTGCTAAGATGCTGAAGGGACTGGAGCACCTTTCCTCTTTCCTATCACAAAAGGCCACACAATCTGGGACTGCTCAGCCTGGAGAAGGCTAAAAGGAGGATCTTATCAGTGTATGCAAATATCTTAAGGGAGAGAATGGGCCAGACTATTTTCAGTCTCAGACAGCAACAGGACACACACTGAAACCTAGCAAGTTGCACCTGAATTTGAGGAAAAACTTCTTGACTGTGAGACTGACTGAGCACTGGCATGGGTGCCCATAGACTCGGTGGAGTCTCTGTCCTTGGAGATATTCAAAACCCACCTGGACACAATTCTGTGCAATGTGCTTTAGGTGACTGGGCTTGAGCAGGGTGGTTGAGCTAGATGATCTTCAGCTAGATGATCCCTTCCAACCTCAACCATTCTGTCATTCTTAAGGGATTCAGTATTGATGTTGATCCTCAGGTAAATGTTAAATGCTTGGCTGAATGAAGTCAACGTGTTTGGAATTCTGTGGAATTTCCTACATGGAAGTATTTATTTCTATGGTTATTTCTCAATATTTAATCTGTGTAGTGCTGAGTGATAATATCTTAGTAAACTGTTTAAAAATGATATGAATTGACATTTTCTGACATGCATTCAGTTCTAGATTATAGAAATGTTGCACATATAGTTTTGAAAACTGCCTTTCAAGCATTTCAAATCCAATGAAAAAAGGCAAAATATATTAACTATAGTACATGATTTGTAAATTAATACAAATGTTTTTCTACATTTGATCTAACTTTCTTCACTCTGGACCTAGATTCAGTAAAATATGTAACTGTGTTACTACCTTAAGGTTTATGAATGCTCTTATTTATGATATGTGTTTAAAATTAAGCATACATGTGCTCACTGGTTGCCCCTTCTACCACTCCTTCACAAAGAGCTAAATTCTAGGAGAGTGCTCTTGAATCACCATGACATACAGATGTTCCATGCGCTGCGGTGTTACTCACTAGTGCCAAAGGCAACATCGTCATCCACTCAATTTTAAACTATTCCCATACATCATAGCACCAAGTCTCCAAGCACAATGGACTTGTCACTGTCATGTTATGTACATTACCTCTATGTCCCTTAGGCACACGCCACGCTTTAAGAACTTTCAGTTATTTCAATTACCAGAGAAATAATATATCTTCATAGTAAAATACTTCATTATAGTGCATGACATACTATAATCTGAGCAAAGCAACTCACTGATTTTTTTTTTTTTTTTTAAGACTTAGGCAAAGAAACCCTGCCAAGTGCTATGCAATCACAAGGTAAAAGTACCATGAAGGAAGACGATACAGGAAATATTTTTGATTTTGGTATTTTTAGTGGAATTTCTCTTTCAGCTAGTAACACCAATACCTAGGTCAGTAGCCAGAGAGTTCAGAGGCAAAATCTCTGTACTCAATACTGCAGTCAACCTGTTTTATAATATGAAGAAAGCTCCATCAAGCTCCAGTGGCTTATTTCTAATTGAAGATTTCTGCATTTGTTTATATAGAGTGTTTTGATAAATTTAAAACACTGTAAAAACAACTGGTGTTAGAATTTTTATTATGCACTATACATAACTAAGAAAAAATATGAGAAAATATGGGAATAATGGAGTTTCATTTTTTATACATAATTGCTGACAACTGTATGCATCTCATCCATCATTGTAAGCTAAGACTGCATCCAATTAACCTAAAATAGTGTTAATGCTGTATGGAAGAAATAGCACTCATTCATCTTATTTTGTTATAACAATAACAATATATAACAATATAACAACAAAAAATAATTGTATTAGACTGATGTAATAAAGTTCTTAATAGAAGGCAATAAAGCTATTATCACAAAACTATCATTAATACTTCAGAATTTTAAAGGCCATTTCTATCGTTCTTGTAAATCTTGCACTAAGATGCAGTAATAAATATCCTCTGAGATTGCAGAAGCATTTGAGTATATGACATTATGAATGTGCTATTTTTGGCATTACAATGGTGAGGCACATCCCATACTACCTAATAAATCTATTCTAGGAGATAAATAACATATTTTTATGCAATACAGTGGACTTCAATAGAGCATAGACACACAGAAGTTCTGGATAAATTCTAAATATTTATTTCTTTTCTTCTATGTCATCAATTCTATTCATTCTATGTTAGAAACAAAAGACGATTTTTTTTCCTGCTAATTATTATTTAATGGATAAGACATACTAGGTTCATCAAAATGTTTGCAATGGAAGTAACCTCTGACTAAACCTTAAAAAGAAATGGCCTACTATAGGATGTGCACATACTTCGCATTTGATAAATTAATTTGAATTTAAGCAGGTAAGGTTTACACTGAGAAAATCAGAATCAACTGATTCTTTTCAGCCATTCATTAACAAAACATTCTGTGAAAGTGGAATGCCAAGTCATTCCTTATTTGTCATCAGAGATGTGTTACCTCTTTTTTGATGGACATTTATAGTGCAACATGAACCTGTGTAGATAACTTATTTTTGTTATTTTCAAATAATATACCTTTAGTTCAAAAATCTAAGCTTCTAGAATTATTCCCCTTTGTAACCAAAGGAAAGTCTGATATACTTGTATGTATGTACTGAACACAGTTTTTATTAATTTTAGATGTGTGAAAATGTGTTAGGGACATACATAACAAAATTTAATTATTAATTGTACTGTCAGCTAATGCAACAACAACACTTTTCAAATGTATGAAATTAGATATCACAGATAGAGCAACTGCCTCAGCACAGTACTGAATTAGGACTCACTGGATGCCAATACAAAAAAAAGAGAATATTTTCATAGTGTTGGCCGCCTCCCAGGCCAGATTTTCTTTCCTCAGAGTGATGGTACCAAAAGGTTATGTTTTTATTCCTCACTAAATTCATAGAATAAGATAGCATTGTAGTCCAAAATGATCTTATTTCAATTTGAGTTTGCTGAGTTGCTTCATACAAAGAAAAAAAAAATATACTACTTATATTTTGTGCCCACTAGGTTGGATTATCATAACTGTGTGCAAAGCTGAATGCCAAGTCCCCTATAGTATATAGCATTACTGCCCATCTTCTCCCCTTCTTAACTATTCCTCTATCTTGAAGTAAATTTCTGTTCTGTTCCATTTTTTCAGGTGATTCACAACAACATCAAATCATATAAATTGTTACAATGACCAAAGTATCCTGACAAAAATGCTAGTCCCAGAGTAAAAATGAAGATGTGAAATGTTCTCTGAGTATTTGACCTGTTCCACAACCTCTCCCATAACAGTTTCAGAAGGAATCATGCAAATCAGAGGAAATTGGGTAAATAAATAACATTGCAGTTCACTCTTCTTTGAGAAACCCTTTCTAGGATGAAATAATATTCACATTCCATTTCTGGCATTAAAAGTAATAATTTTAGACATTCTATAAATCTAGCTGAAGGCTTATTAAAATTGAGCTGATGAGTGCTGGAGAAAAAAAAAATGAATTTTTTGAATTTACCATAAAAACAAAGAATTGGATAAATATGCAAGACAACAATATTTACCATAATTCTTACTCTATTATCTTCACTGATGGCTGAAGTTCACCTAGCTAAAATATTAGATATGTGTTCGTGTTGTCCATGTTTCTACATAGTATGGTTTTATAAAAGCAATTTTTCATATCGATTTCATATTGATTCAGCAATGTCCTTCCTACACCAATTAAAAACTAAGTTCAGTGCATTCAGAAGTGCCTCCTACTTTCTACACTGTGAAAGTAACACCATTTTTTTCTCCTTTACTCCTCTACAGAGGATCTCTGGTTAAAACAAAACATTGTAAAGTCTTTTCATTTTTTTGTGGAGCGCCAAAAACGCATAAAACAATTTACAGGCACGAAAAGATATCTCAAAATGTTCCATATAAGATCTTGAATGTCTTCATGTGTGTGCACATATACATGTGTGTGTGTGTGCGTGCATGCTTGCTTATGTGTGCACTCCTATACATACATTTTACATGTGCTCTGAAATCTTTCCAGGATGAAGCTCAAAGGACAGAAGACAGAAACTCATTATCCTTGACTTTGATTCAGGAAAGCATTTAAGTCCAGCTGCATTCATGAAGGACACAAAAGCATGCATTTAACCTTAAACATATACCTCAGTTTTTGCTAAATAGATCTGGGATTTGAATCAAGATTAGATGGTATATGGAATCAGAGGCAGTTTTATCAGTCTGCAGTATCCTAGTTGACTGAAACATATGGAGTATATATAAAGAAGCTAGGAGAGAAAACAGGCGTGAGTAAAAAAGAAAATAGTAGACTCTGAAAGAAATGGAGCTCCAGGAATGGGGATGTCCTAACAGTAGGATGCTAAACAATACAAAGAACATGTAAAAAGTAGTGGTTCCTAAGCCAACAGAAAATTTTATTAATGAAAAAGGGTTCCTTCCAGAGTTCATATCTGGGAATAAGTATTCCAGGTGATTGAGTCATTTTACTAGCATAATAACAAGGATTCTCTATGGCCTCAGATATTTCTGTAAATTTCTACTATATCTCTCTTCACTCTGATGATACGTTTGCAGGAAGAGAAGTCATTAAAAGGATTACTGTTTTTTTTTTTTTCCCCAAGTTTCTTAAAACCGTTTGATAAAAATATATTTACAAGCAGTTTGCAACCATTTCTGCAACAACGTGCCAGGGCCTAAACTGGAAGGACTGGAAGGTTTGCCACTGAACTCAGTGCAGAAACTGAGTACCTTTAACTTATTTCAACCCGATTTTAAGCAAAAGTCACTAAAGTCTGGGTTCTGTGGACCACGGAATTATTCTGAGATAATCAGACAAATAGTTCCTTCTAGAGGAAGGCAATGTAAATCACCTTGCAGTATACTGCAATGGATTATCATTTGTGTTAGCAGGGCACAACATTTCAGTCACTGAAATTCTTCTAGCAATTTAATGTGTCACTGACATTACTTTTGATGAAGCATGTTGAAGTAATAATTGGTACATAACTTTGGGGGAATCCTTTGGCCACAAAGCAGAATTGCATAGAAGGTGTGCCAGATGGATAGAAAAATTTAATTAAGAGAAGCAGCCAAACTGACAATATGAGGGTTTACATAGATTTTCATTAAAAATAAATGAACAAACAAACAGTTAAAATGATTTGAAAATACACAAAAGCAGAATTGCTACAGACAATGACAAAAATTTAAATGTGCAGTAGCTTTATTTTCATTACACCCTGCTTCTGTGACTTTTAGACTTTCTTTTTTTTTTCATATTTAGTTAAGTGATCAAGTGAGTGACTTTTAATTTTGTGCAGCTGCAATAACCCCTGAATGGTTAATGCTACCTTTTATTCTTTATCATTTTCTTTTATGAGCTAAGGGATTGTTCATCCAGATTCCTCTAATCCTCATAATACCTGGGCCATTATTACAAATCCTAGCTCTTCAGATAGCATCTAATTTCTTATGAATCTCATGGGTACTAAAGGAATCTTGTTAAATGAAAAAGGAGGTATCACTTTTTGCCTAGGATTTTATTCGTAATTCAATAGTTTAAGTACCAAAATATAGAAATGATTAACTGCAGATTCAGTCTGCATACTATAAGTGTAAACCTATTTTTTGGAGATGGGTTCAGTATATTAATTCTCATAAATACATGGCAAGCAGAGGACAAAGATACTCATGATGCAACAGATTATAATACAGTCATCCATGTCTTAGGAAAAAAAAAAAAAAGAACAAAAACCTTGCACTCACACTGCGGACTGTTCAGTAATATTCATTTAAAAATTTTGGCTTAACAATAATGATTCATACTTTTTTTTTTTTCCCACTGATCCAATTAACTTGTCTTCAGACATTACTCACAAAGAAAACCGTGTAAGAACTATTGCAGGTATAACTCTGCATGACCACAGAAGCATGGATAGCAGTTTCCCATAATACTGCAATGAAGCTCCGTCTTGTATATTTGTTTTTCACTACAGAAAGGGAACAGAGATTTTCTGGAGTTTGAAAATGATATTTTTTTTGTCCTTAATAGTAGTTATATTGTTTTTGTGTGTGGATAGGGACTAATTTTCCAAGGACTATTAAGGAAAGTGTATGATGCACTGGCTAGTACATTAGCATAGACGACAAGTCATACATATTGAATTTCCTGTTTTGAAACAGCCTTTCTGTATTTCCACTGTCTTTGCTTAATGCTAATAACTACAAGACTTTCAGATTTTGTCTACACAGTTTTGGAAACCATAAAATGACTGAGATCCAACTGAGTTCTAAACTTGAAGGACTGTCAGAAGCGTTCAATTAAAATGTCAAGTAGAAGTACAGGTGTGCAGAATTTTCAATATCTTCAGGTTACATTCATATAGAGTATACAGTCTTAAAATTCCTGAATCTGCAAATAGCTATGCAAAATGGCCCCTATCTTTTCATCCCTCCAGATAAACTTTCCCTCTTTTACATGGGCTGGATGTATTTATTATGGTGCCATCACAACAGATCAACCCTGAGCCACCATCATTTGACAAAAGGATGAAGAAAGGTCCCACAGGTGTGCTGCTCTAAAGCCAGTACTATTTCCTCTAGTATAGCCAGGAAATTGGCTCTTCACACAATGTAATTAAAGGCCTCTTATTGATTATCCCACCTCTGAAGGATGACATGGTTCTTAAAAAGTGCTTGGAATAATAAAGCGTGAATACAATGTAGAACTCCTCTAAAAACACTAAAACACCTCTAAAATTCCTCTAAAATTATTAGTGTGCTGCTCAAATGAAGCTTGCTTTCTAGAAAACCCATGAAAACATCCTCATGCTATGTTTCATTTCCAATATTTTTAGATGAAGAAAAGTACAGGGATGGATAAAAATTTAGTTTTACTCATTTATTATTAAGTAAGAGCCAATAAATTAGTGTAAAATACAACCTAATGCAGATTAAAACCTGTCCAAGGAAGAAAATTAGATAAGAGTCAGTAGCTACGAGTTAGTATTGCCCTCCATTTCCAAAAATACTGTTAAAATGTACTCCATCCTACGGACTCATTGAATCTAATTACATTTCTCAGAACCATATTTTATAGTATCATAGATGGGCAATCCATGTTTTCAAGTGCCATCCTATGCCGAAATAAGCAGCTCTATATTTTTAAATTTAATTCTACAGCTGGCTGTACTAGCTGGTTCCTACTGTGTACTAAGGTCTGTTCCAAATCCCACTATTTTAATGGCTGCAAATTTTCTTCTAAAGTCCAGTCTGAATGCATTCACAGCCAATTTGTACTTATTTGTTGTTATGTCAGCCTTATCCTTTATGCAGCTCTTCTCTTTCTCTTTCCTATGGTGTGGGTGTCTTTTCCTTCCCCACCTTAGAAAGGGCATTCTATTCCAGTCTCTTTTCATAAAACATCGCATAAAACAGTCTTCCCCAGTAAGTATTTCAGTAAGAAGCAATCTTTACACATCCACATGGACAGCGTTTCATAGAATATTGCCAAAGAAAAATTCTTTATTGGAATAAGCTTAACTAATAAGTTCTGTCTGTGGATTTCAATGTCCGATTACCACCCCATGGAAGGGTATTTTTTGGGAATTTCCCTTCCTTCCTCATTTACAGTTGAGAAACTCTCTGTTTATAAAAGGTGATTTTAGGCTGTAATACAAAAACACAATCTTACAGTATATATAACACGGCATATAACTTGCACTGTAAACTATAGGCCAGTTCATAATTCAGGGTCATCCAAATCTCACATATCATAATCTCATCTTCTACTATAGTTCTACTGCCTACCAGAATGATTGCCTCTATATTTACCCCTCAAGCAGCTATTTCTGTTGGTTTCTTTGGTCAGTTCTTCCAACCTTGTCTAGAACCACTTTTTCCACTGACTGGAAAGTTGGTAGTCATTTATATGTTCCTTTTCACTAATGCTTGCCCTGACAAATACTATGTCAAATATTCAGTCTAAGCACAATTATCTCCCATTTATTTCTTCCACAACAATAATGTATGTTATCAAAGAAACAATGCATGAGATGAGATCACTTTTTTTTTTTTTTTTTTTTTTTTTTTTTAAGATAAGATGTGTTCTGTCATCTCTCCATTGGTTGCTTATTCTTTCTCTGCAAAATCCATTCTAAAGTTCCAGGTACTATAGCTGCCCAGTTTTTCTTACAATTAGAGAAAAGCAAAGACAGTGTCTGCAATAGAGTAAAAGGTATGCTTGCTCTCTGTCTTCTGATTTCAGACTTACTAAATATCCTTGCCATTACACTTGCAATTTCCTATGACAGTTGTCTCCGTATTCAAAAAGATTATCCTTCCTTTTGCCTCCTTTAGTGTCCCCACTTCCTGATCTAAGCTGACTGATATCCTTGGGTTTTCATTTTAAATTTAGGTATATCAATTCATTTTTTGCAGGCTATTTTAAATTATGTCACAGTTTTCAAATTTCAGTCAATTTTTGGAACCTTCAGATAACTACAAGAATAGAGTTGCACAGATTATAACATGTAGATACCTAAGTTGCTTGCAATAATTGACAGCACAAATCTACCCAAAAATTATGAAAATATGAATCATATTCAAATTTAATATTGATATCTTTTCGATCTGTTCAGTGATATCTAACCAGAGAAATAAATCAATCATAGTGATTTTTTTTTTTTTGCTGAATATCTATTTTAGTGACTTCTAATGTATGACATATTTTCTTCTGTTGCCATAACAAGTGAGACGGTCACAGGTATGAGATGCGGTACGTAAGCACGGACTGTCTTTGAAGGGATTCTTTTAATCTCTAAACAAGAACACACTAACAATTCACTAGGAAACTGTTTTCCATTGAGGTGTGACATAAAATGGAACAAGCAAAGAGGAATGTGCAGAACTGAAATTGCTTGCAGAATTTACAATTAGGGCTTAGTTATAAACTAAAACATATTACTTTTTCCTTTAAAATTGTTTTACATTTCTGTCATGTAACTCACATTGATAAGACTGTCAGAAGAAGTTTTTTAAAAGGCTATGAGATAAATTATGAGATAGGTTTTTCCCTTTGGTAAAACACAATATAAATAAACTGCGAGAAGAAAAAAAACCCTTTTTCTAAAGTTGTTTTTTTTACAAGCTTCAATCCATTCATTTTCTTTCTTAAAATGTTTAATTATGAGAGAATAAATTGCACAAAAGGATCTCAGCACACTTTACCTACATGTGCTTGCTGTTTCAGATTAAGCAGATGCACTTACTGAATATAACCTACATAACCATATAACACTGGAAATGCACATAGAGCTAAGGAGCATTCATGACAATTCTACTCACAAGTCTTTCTTTTTTTTTATGTTGCTTAATATTATTAGACAATAAGAACTATACTTAAAAATATGCTCCATACATAAGAAACAAATAAATTGAATATCTTGTAAGGGTAGTATAGTTTTTATAGTTATTATAGATGCTTTATAGCTTATAGCTGTGCCATTCATAAATTATGTAGCCATTGTAGCTCAGAGAATACAGCTTCATCTCTATCTTTTTTTTTTCCTCTTCTTTCTCATTTTATGACATGACTAGAATATTAAGTCATGCCTGAATTTCAGAAAGCACTTTTGTTCTAAGATTCCATTCAAACTCTTTTCCTCTTTGATTTTTTATTTTTTTAAGTGTTGATTCTCTCACATGGTAAATATGAATAATCAAATAAAATTCTAGCAAGACATTTTTGAGATGCTTTTTCTTTTGGTGTTAACTTCATAAAATAGACTTTTCACCTGTCTTCATTGCTCTTGTAGATTTTGATACATTTTTATGTAAATTACTCTATACACTATCCTATTTTGGTTTGCTTATTTATATAAATAAAGTAAAAATGGGATAAAACAACAAAAAGGAGAGGTTAAAAAATTTAAAAAAAAAAAAAAAGGATGATGCAGTCTTGAACTTTTGCTGTAAGAGCATAAATTCTCAGATCATAATTACTCTCTCTGGTACTCCAGGGAAAGAATGGGCAACTATTGTTATATTCTAGCTTCATGGATTTTTTTTCTTTTTTTTTTTTTTTTACAAAACATTTTTATTTTGCAGACAAATGGTTCTAATCTTTATGTCTCAGCATGTGAATATGTTGTTGTAACAATGAATTGTCTCGGAGATGTAGAACAGCCGGTTTTTTGATTCTCATGTACACTGAATTCACATTACCATGCTCTAGCACTACAGAAGAACATCAGAATAAAAATACTTATCCTCTATTTATTCTCTACTTAAGACCCTTTCCTCTCTAAAATCAATGTCAATTGATGCAACTTTAAATGAAAAAAGCTAGCCATAGTATAAAATAAATTCTATATTCTGTTTTGGTCATTGCTTTTCAACAAATGTAGCTCTTAAGCAGAAATGTAAATTAGATGAGAAACTTTGTGTTTGAATAAAGAAGAATGAAAAAAAAATAGAATTTAAATTAGCAAACTGGAGAAGACATAAAATGGCATAAAAAAGACATATTTGTTTGCCTTTACCAAAGCTGATGAAGTTGATAAGCAAGCGTGACTTCTGCAGAAATGTAAATCATCTGCCATAAGCATAAAACAGTAAGAACTGAAAGAGCTAAGCTTATGCCCTAGGATAAATGACAATATTGAAGCTCAGAAGGAAACATCCTTTCAAGATACAACTCTGGTTAAGTAGATGCAACATGGACATGTGTAAGGCTTTCTTCCTCAAGTTCTACAATGCCAGCAAACAGGACACGGCATGTCAGGAGTGTATCTATCACACTCCTGTGCTTTCTTGATCACACACAGTCTCTTACATCCATTATAACATAAACATTGGACCATTATGAGCCACACTGTAGCCTGCTGTAAATCTGAAAGGACATCACTTAATACACCAACTGCTTAGAAGAGCGACAAAAGCAATTTTGTTCAAGAGGCAACACAAGTGTTTTCATAAAATCTTTTCTTTCTTTCACCCCTCCACTTCCCCTCCTGATACATCATTGACTACACAGATTATAATTTCTGGTCAGTGAGACACCATAATGCATGTCATGCTGGGTGTTGATTTTTTTAAAAAAAAAACATGTATTAAAAGTGTGTGAGTGTTCTAACTTAACTAGAGTAACAACTTATCAGCAAGACGTGCATCTCAAAATAGCTGCATTGTTCTAGAGTTTCTCACTTGGTGCTAACAGAAATACAGTCTTAAGATGCTTTTATTAAAAAAATAGTAAAATAAAATTAATTAAATAAAATTAAAAATATTTTAAAAATATTTTTTAAAATTGAAAATCTTTTGTTAAAAGACATTTACTCCAAACATAAAGGAGCAAATTGCATGGTGTAGCTGCTACTTACTCACTCTCTCCTATATTCAGCTGTAGGGAAGCAGTAAATATGGGGTTATTCCATCAGCAAAGTCCAGTCCCACTCTCCCTGAGCAAGGCCGAGAAGGGATGGCCTGGATGGAGGGCCAAAGTGAGGCTGGTCACGGCCATTAAGACCTATTGCTGCCCTCAGAGGCCTGATACCTAGTTCTGAAAAATTCCTGTGGTCATATAAGTTGTGGCTCATGTATAGACTTGTTGCCTTTAAAGATTTATCATTAAACAGCAATGATATGATTCAATTAGTTTCTAGTTTTGTTGGTATCTTTCACATAATAACAATCTACTGGAAGCTGAGAGAAGAAAGTCTTAGCACTGTATTAGTGAAATGTGTTTCCATTTTAATAAAACTTATGGGAAACAAGCCCAAATGCATCTGTGCTTTTGCATTGTTATGACCAGTTTTGACAGGAAATCCTATAAAACTTTAAGAGTTCTACAGGTAACATGAAAAGATAAGCGCACACACGCGTGCACTACACTTGTAAAAAAAATTCTCAGATCATGTTCTCCAGGAGAAAAGCTCATAGGTGGGCACATGTTGCTCTATCTTTCTCTGCTTGTACTCTAATTCCTAGAGCACAAGGAAGAGTGCTGTCAAATTGAGATCTTTAATTTTTTGAAGTATACTATTAGGGTATTTTTGGAAGGAAACAGGTTTGTATCATCTGCCAAACATTTTCTGCTACTTTACCAATTTCAGGAAGTGGTAATAAAATGTATTTACTGCTGTCAAACTGTTCTGTTTTCTCTAGAATATAGAAATGATTAAAGAAAAGGTGCATGCACTATTTTTTAAAAAAAATTAATGGAAATCACAAAAATGGTGTGATGAAACTTCAGAAATATATACCTTTACCAAAATTAGCTGAACAGCAATTATAGGACATTGTCTTTCCAGGAGATTTATGTAAGTCTGTGCCTGAATTCTCTGCTATCCTGTCTGAGCAGAATAAACCAAGTGAGCTTCTCCTGGATTAGCAATAACAAATATCATCTGTTATGGACTGGGAAAAAAATCTGGTAGTAAGAGCCAAACAGAAGGTATCTTACACGCAATCTGACAAAGTAGATAACATATAGAGGCAAGAACATTCTTCAAAATGTCCTTCAGAAACTCCCTCTGCAATCTCTTTCATTTGATTTTGTACACTTCTTTCTTAATACCTGTCAGATACCTCCAATGGGCCTGTTGCTTTGAAGAAACAGAAACTCTTTTTGTCTGGTTGAAGAGGGAACAATTAAACTCAACATGCTAGGCAATACTGAATGAAGTTTTCTGGACAGCATTTATTGAGAATATTTATTGAGACTTTTATATAAGATAGAAAACATTGCTGTGAAGCTAACTCTTCAAGTGATTGATGTTCTTCATAAATATCAACATTTTAAAATATGATATTTAAAAAGTACTGGCATTTTCATTTAGTGTAATTATGTCCTCATGACAGGAACAGAGAGAAAGAAAAAAGTCGACACAACATTAACTTGGTAAAAATGACAAAATCTTTGCTTAGCAAAGGAATGTAACTTACATTTTTCCCCTAACTAATTTTTTGAAGTTGATTTTAGAAACCTGATTGGAGGACAAGAAACGCTACAAACAGTAATCCAAGGTCTACATTCCATCAAGGTCACTATTATAAATCAAAGAGAGTTCTGTAATATGCATAGAATTTTTTTATGCAACTATGTGTGTGTGTGTGTGTGTGCGTCCAAACATCTCTCCATGGTAGGTATGTTGAAAGCTTGTTTACCGTAAGGATAAATATGTTAATTAGGCACCACTTCACAAAGCATTGGTATTTCAAAATGTATAGGACTCATATAAAATAGACAATAGACATACTTAAGTAAGAAAAGAAATAGAAATAAAATTGTCTTTTAAGGTGTAAAGTGTAAATTGTCTTTTTAAGGTGTATCTCATTTTTTACTTTTCCTGTTTATGTTTTAATGATGTGACCTATTTTTTTTACAGAGATGAACTTAGCTTGAAATTCTAAAAAAGTGCAGTTCTGTAGCAAACCAGCTTCTTGCATTAAACATTCTAAATGGACTGTTTCACAGAGTATCTTCATCCAATATGCACATTTCAAGAGAGAGATTGCTTTCCACAGCAGCAAGGCAACTCAGCGGCATTCTGTATTTCTACCTTTTTTAACTCCCACATTTTCTACATCTACACTATTTCCAGCTACATCACTGGAGGGTTCTTCTGTACCTTCCCCTTCGTCTGTATTTATCTTAGTAAAACAGCTGGGGTAGTTGCTATCACCCTACAAGAGAAATGGCAGGCACACCCCTCAGAGATTACATTACTACTCTGTGAGCAGCTGCTAGGGGCACACACAGACATGGTGCATGCTGTATATCTTTTCCCGTAGTATCAGAATGTTTTCTGTCTGATAGTCCTGTTTCCAACTGGTGGGAGGACTTAGAGTCCTAAGGCAGCTTCAGTAATTGTGCTTGTGGGTTGACAGACCTATTCTTTGGGCTATTAGCAAAAGCATTAATTTCTTTAACTAAGTGTTAAGAAGCGATAATAAATATGACAGAAGTTACCTCTGACACAGATTTAGGAAATCTCTAAATTTGAATGCATTAATCAAAAGTGCATTTGATGAAATATAGGGGAAGAAAGAAGTAGCCCTCTTTATCTAAGAAAATATAACTATTTTACTCAAAATATTATTCTGCTTCTAGACAACAAAGTTAAGCACACACATAAATACACACACACCCCATATGTATATATATATATATATAATTACAAGAACTCACAAGAACTTTGATGTGTCAGTTTTACTTCAGAAGATAATAATTGTGTAAAATAGTGATAAATAAGATGTTTTCATTTTGGAAAGGTATCAGTTGCTATAGCTGAAGCAGAATATAAGCTATGGACTCCAGGGGGGTGTTGTCTGCTTCTTTTCATCTCCAGGAGATGAATCTTGCCTCTGGTACTTGGTTCATGACTCAAAGGAGTCTAAAATGCTACTATAAAATAAAAGATATCTACAATGAAAATACAGTTATAGATTATTACACAGAATTGTGATGCTCTTTAGGGGGCTTTATAGAATCTTCAAATTCCATCTCTTTTTCTGCAATGAAAAAGCAAACTCATATGACTTTTTAGCTGACCTATGAAAGAGTCAGTCATATTTGCAAAGTTTGTATGTGGGCTATTTAGTCTTTTCTCCTTTAATTTAATAAATGGATTCTCAGATCATTTTGAATAGTTTTGTATGCTAAGATCACAGGGCTAGCCAAATTTGATCTGATTTTAAATTTAGTTCTATTATCCTGTTCCAACAGGGGCTTTCATTAGATGCTTCAGAGGAAGATCCAGGAAGCCTGCTGTAGACAGTGTGTGGTAACCTGTCCCTGCCTGTAGTCTCCTCTCAGTATTGAATATGAAATATAAGTCTGAAGAAGAAAATTTGGCAATCCTTGACAGTTAATGCTAGTTGTGCTCGCACTGAATCCATAGACCGTCCTCATCCTCATTAATTATATAAATATACAGTTACTAGTTTCTGGGCCTCACTCACTTCCTCAGACAATGAGCTCTGCATGGTTTGGAAAAGTATGTTATTTATTTCATGTTTTTATTATTCTGTTTAATCATGTGATGACATTGTGCTTATGTCTTTAGAATTGAGAGAAAAAGATGTCTTGCACAGGTTAATAAACTATTGTCATTTCCCTTTCTTTTCATCCATTTCCTTGGCTAAGTAACTCTAATCTTTTGATTCCATTTTCATAGCAACTAACCTCCCCTACTCACCTCTGCTGTGGCAACGATTTTCTTAATACAAGACAACTGATCCTAAAACTGTATTCCAGGTGATATCTCATTATCCCTTAGTGTTACTGTACTAATTTCCCTATTATTGACTGCTGTATTTCACAAGCCCATCTCTGCACAGCAAGCTCAGACCTTCACCAAGGCTTTGTCAGCTCCAGAAGCTCTGTTTAAGTAGACCATATGGCACTTTTAACACCTCTATCACACAGAAGAGACTGAGCATTACTTATGGTACATCTCCCATCCAGGCAGTTACTGCCAGCACGTGGCAGCATCCAAAGACACAAGGGCCAGACAACACAAGCAAGGGACCTCTAACCTTGTGGGAACTGTAACATGCTCTCCAGCAAGCCTTTTATTTTTTTAATTTAAGGGGTTTACTTTTTATTAATTTTAGAATTCTTTTAGAATTAATTTAATTCTTTAGAAATGCTGAAAGCATGTCCAATAGGGTAAATTTTATTTCAGATTAGCACAATAACTAATACAGCCTATCAGCTGCAGTAATGGTATCATCCACAGTATCTCCTTCACCTGTGCTATGCTAGATTCCCAAAGACACCATTTAGGTCACTGCATAACACGAACTGCTCAAACAACCATACTCTGATTTAAAAGCAAAATGGATGAATGAAATTGCTTTACACAGTCTCATAAATGCTGGATTTCTGAAGGTGGAATGGAAGGGAGGAACACAAATGGACCAGACCCTTGGGAGTCTAATTAAAAAAAAAAAAAGAAGTATATACATTTACATTTATCTTTAAATGTAAGAACTCAAAGCAAATAATACAAAAGAGAGACTAAACCCTTCTGCCCAAACACCTTCAGAAACTGTTATGAGGCCTTGCAAATGGGCCTGAGGAGTGTTCTCTGAAAGATGCATAAAGGCTTTAAGGTATTACAGGCAAGAGCTCTTCTCCCTCTTAAGCCGCCATAATCACAAATAAGTGTAAGATACATAACTTTTTACTGGTTAATATTATTTAAGAAATGTCATAGACATTTTTTCTTAGTTGAATTAAGCTTAGAATAAGCAAAAAAAAAGTACAGATATTCAATTATTTGTTAATAATTGTTTAATAATTTGTTTGTATCTATGCATAGATATATATATACATATTTATAAATACATAGTTATTTATTATACAATAAGTTTGTTTTCTTAGATAATGTCCTCACCATGCTTGAACACCACAGTTCATTCTACAGAGCTATTTCATCTTAATTCATCTAACTTAACTTAACACGTGTTCAATACTGTTTAAAGGAAAAAAGTTATAGACCTTCAGGTTGCCGAGGCAGAACATACTTTCCTTTTCTGTTTGTGCACAGTTTGACAGATACAAACTGTGTTGACACAATTTTCATTTTATGAATAATAAAATGACAGTTAAGACACCCTGGCAGATGTTTATTTTTGAAATAAAATTGACTAAGAACATATTGATAGCATTAATTATCAGCATTAATACTTATTATTCTTGGAGTAGACTGAATAATGAGAATGAATGAGATTATTTTTCCTAGAATGATGCCTCCAAGCATGAAATGATGAAGAGAGTTCTAATTACAGAGGAGCAAATGATAAGGACTCGTTTTCCTACTAATATAAGAGACTTTTCCAAGCCTAGTCAATCATAATGGAACAAGTGATAACACTAGTTGCTGTTATGACACCAGCATATTTAAAGGTCTATTCTTGACCTTTCCAGACACATTACAGGCTTCTTGCCAGGAAAATTTCAAGTAAATCTTGACAACTTACACCTATGTTCCCAAAGTGTTGATATTCTGAGATAAATTTACACTATATTATTTTAGCAGTCATTACTGAAATCATTACTCAGCCACAGTTTACGTATGCATGTGTATCTTTTTATCTTGGTATAGTTAACTCACATCTGCTTCCAAAAATTATATAGGTATCTTCTATAAGAGTTTTTTTTTTCCTTCCACACAAAACCAAGAGAATTGCAAAACTACTTCTGAAACCGTATATCTATGTTCTTCACTGATAAGTTTTTGTAGAAAGTCTACTATGAGCTGAAGCTAAAGACTTGCTAGACATATATTTCACACCTAATGTAAAACCCACAGATTTCATTACAGTTATAAAATTATGCAAAGATACAACACCAAGCATTTATGGGTTTATTATTAATATTCCTGTGTTTTAATAGTAGCTGAAGATTACTGTTTTGTAATACTGTAATGCTAAAAAAGTTATCATCTCCTTTCCCCCAAACCATAAACAGCAGTGTTTCACATGGGAATTCACAGACGGTACATTAGCATCAATACCAACAATATAACATTTGGATTTAAAAAAATACTTGAGAAATATTGATCTGAATCATCAGTAATTCATAAAGCAAGTTCTTAAACTCTGACCATTTTATTTCAGCAGAAAAAAAATATCAATTTTATAATAGGCTTGTTTTTCTGTGAATTTAGTTACAGAAAAGATGTTATAATTGTCTCTATAGGTCAAGAATAGAGCATCAGGTAGGAGTAGCTGGTGTTGCAAGAGCAGCAGGCAGGGCTTTGATTTTTAAGATCACAGAACTTAAATGAAAATGAAATTTGTTGGGGAGAGGTGAGATCCTTGAAAAAGGAGGAGAAAGATTGAGTGAGAGGAGGTGTCAGTTGCTTCTTTGCCTGCAGCTTTTGCCATGGAAAGGATACCGAACTGGTCAGGAGCTTACAGTTTAAAATCAGAGGGGAGGTCAATGAGAGAAGTGTAAGGGTGGGTGGCTGATAGAGACCTCCAGAGCAAGAAGAGGAAGAAGCTAAAGCCTTCACTGAGCAACTGGTTCCTCAGGAGCTAATAATGGGGCTCATATAATGTTTTAATTAAATATCTGGATCATGGAACAAAATACACCCTCAAGAACTGTGTGGATGACAAAAAAAATGGAGAGAGTGCATTGGCTGCAAAGGAACTTGGGGCCAGAGCCAGATTCTACTCAGGTCACATAGTTAAAGGAAGAGAGATAATGCATTGCGGGAAATTCAGACTGGACATAGTGAATAACTTCTCCAAACATGAGGCTGCACAGAACAGTTGTGAAACCTCTGTCTGAAGATGTCCAGAACACACTTGGGTAAGATCCTTTTGTTAGCCCTGATCCCACAGATCTTTTACAGTCTGAATTATTCCATGTCCTATACTTCTTAAAAACTAAACAAAACATACAACCAAGGACTAAAGCTACTGTTTGTAATGGGTGTATTTTAAAGAAAAATACAAGAATTGTATTGTCCTTGTTTGTTCTTTTTTTTTCCCCTGTAGGATTAAGCTATCTGTAAACAAATTCACAGTCACTGAATTTTATTTAAATCTCTTTTTGTAACAGGAAAGGGGATTACAGTTCCTGACTAGCGATCAGCAGCTCTTCAAATTTAATTAGTCCCCTTGTTCTCCTCATGAAATCAAATCTTAGTCTTCACAAAATAATTTTTGTTACTCTAAATATTATTTTCTTTTATGTTAACATTTTTGTATGCAGGAAATTTCCATTATATCAACAATAACTGAATGAGATTAAGATTTAATTTATCTATCTTATAAGGAAAGACCAAGCGAGCTGGGCCTGCTTAACTGGGAGAAGAGAAGACTGACGGGCGATCTGATCAATATGTATAAGTACCTGAGGGAAGAATGTAGGGAGGATGGGGCCAAACTCTTCTCAGTGGTGGCCAGTGATAGGACAAAGGGTATTGGGTATAAATTAAAACACAGGAAGTTCCACCTTCATGTAAGAAAGAACTTATTTACTGTGAGGGTGACAGAGCCCTGGAACAGGCTGCCCAGAGAGGCTGTGGGGTCTCCTCCTCTAGAGATCTTTAAAACCTGCCTGGATGCCACCCTGTGCCACGTGCTCAGGTGTCCCTGCTTGAGCAAGGAGATGGGACTAGAGGATCTCTAGCCGTCCCTTCCAGCCTTAACCGTTCTGTGATTCTGTGATTTTTGTTTTGCTTTGCTTTGTTTTGCCAAATGTTTTCAAGCACCTGGTCTAAGCAAGATTCTATCCATAGCCAAAAAAGAAACTTCCTAAATTAGACATTCACTGTAGGGTTTAATTAAGTGCTCTATGGCAACAGGTATTCACTATCAAGGAATCCTGAAGGACTAGCTAATATGTGTCTGTTTATTGCAGAGACGGAGCTAGGTGAAGTGACTGTCATGTTTATTCTGTATTTCTCAGTTATACGAGGACCTGAAGTAGTATAGAAATGATGCAAGAGCACAGCCAAGCAAGTGAAACTGTTGCTTAGTTTTGTAAAGTTCTTCAGTGGAATATTTAAGCTGGAAACTGAAATATAACTAGCAATTATTAGACTGTGTTAAAAATTTGCTTGTGTTTGCAAGATTTATTCTTTACTTATTCCAAGGCCAAAGGCCTGTCACATTGTGCAGAATAGAGAGCTGCGGTGAAGGGATCTATACGGCCTTCTCTTGAAGCCATAGGGACACATCAGTGGAAGTAGCCCACCGTCATCAACACGGGAACCCTTCCCCCGTCACCTGACCGTCACTGCATAGGTGCTGTCATCCTGAGTCACTGATGGCCAGAAAGCTGTTGATCATGGAATCAGCGAGTGGTTGAAGTTTGAAGGGACCTTTGGGGAATGTATAGTCCAATCCTTCAGCCCAGTCAGGGACATCTAGACCATGTTGCTAGGATCCTGTGTTTTGAATATCACTAAGGATGGAGACTCCACAGCCTCTCCGCGCAACTTCTTTCGTCTATCTAGTATAAAAAGTCAAGGATTGTGTGAAAGAACCAGCATGTGACTGTGTATATTGTCACTGTAAGTTTAGGCCTAAAATACTCTGCATGCTAGTATTACTAGTATTACTATTCAGATTTAAAATAACAGATGTATTTTTTTATTTTTATGTAAAAATTCAATATTGTTTGTCTTCATGCAATTCAAAATTCTATATATCAGTGCAAAATTATCTTTCAGTTCCAAAGCTTGAATTGCCCTGTGAAAAGACAGTATCAAAGGCAGGTTGCTCATAAGTTGACTTAATGAATTCTGGTAGCATTGTGCAGCTTGAGTCTCAAAAGCGGTATAAATGAGTTAATATAGCACAACACTGGAGATATGGCAAGCAGTTTCAGACAGCTCATCATCCTGAGGCCTTTTAACCAACTCCAGGCTTACTATTTAGGTGATTAATGCCAAACTGGGAAAGTCTGTGCTATTAATTGCCTCCATAAGCTGCAGTGCAAAGATATTTTACATTAAACCCTTCAGGTGTCTGAGTTTGAAAGCTTTAACATCCAAAGTTGTTTTCCTCCTCAGAATTGTCATGTTTATACAGAAATATGCACAAATGAATCCCTCCCCTTTTCTCCTAGAATTTCCTTTTTCTAGTAAAGTTTGTTGAGTAAGATAGGTTATTGCCAAATTCTAACACTGTGCTCACAATGAGCAGCAATTTCTCTGCGAAAAACCTGAATGAATGACTTCAGGTAGATCACCTAGAGAATTGTATTGTAGGAATTTGGATTAGACTCAAGGAGAATCTGCAAGATTCATAATGACCCATTGGCCTGTTATTACGCATTTAATGCTTTTTCCACATTTCTCTAAGCTTTGCTTAAGGAAATGATTTTCTTTTAATATATATTACATTTTATTTCACTGCATTAGTAAACTATTAGCCAATATGAAAACAACTTCATATCAAGCACTCAGAGAAGTTAATCATTAAGTCTACTCATACATTTGATGAATAAATATACATCAGATCTAAGCAGTGCTGACATACTGTGGTGATAGGCATTGTGCAAAATGCACAGAGAAAAGTAACAAGAAAATATAAAGAAAAATATTTTAAAAGTATTTGTATATGTCTGACAAAGCATTTAATGTCTTTTTTCTATTAGAGGTACAAATATTTTTTACTTATCATCTTGTGTAGTCACCTGGCAGTCTAATATATCCATTCAGTGTATTTGCTGTTAAAAGTTCAGTAAGTCTTTGAGAACAGGAAGGAAGTTTCTTACATGAGTATAGAACATGTCTTTTACAATTGAGTTAATCTGTTAATGAAAACAGTTTAGGATGCTCTGTTTATTGTGCTCTCTAAACTCATTGGGGCTAGCCATGTCAGAAGGGTACTAACACAAAAATAAAAGGAGGAAGGAGTTTAGTGTGTTAAAAGAAAATACTTCAAAAGTAATAATGATGATGTAAGAAATTCTAATATCGGTAAAAATCTCTTGGCATAATGTATTCATCCAGGTAAGTTTTGAAAGCTATATTGCCTGGCACATTTTAGAAACAGGCAAGAGAATAAAATGCACCTTGGCAAGTGTACTCTAGGAAGAGCTTGTTTGCAGAAAGAATTCATTGGTTCCTTTCAACCACTAAATTTCACTTTCCTGAACATGAATAACTATCAGCACATTTTCTGCAAGTCATGGGAATAACAGGCTAAGAAAAATTAACTTTTTTCACAGATGACACATCCTTTCTGAATTGGTGAAAGAAACTGTTTGAGATGGAGTGAAACATTAGCAGTTGCAGTTTAACTGTCAAGATCTGAGCAAAAACACAGAATTAAACACTAAATGACTGTAAACCATATTCCCCAGCACAGCTTAACCCTGTCTGCCTGTTACAGAGCAGACACCCCTCAATGATGACACTCTGCCTAATTTACTGAGCATCTACAATATGTAATAGGTTACCACTATCACCTGCAATAGTGAAATCAAAACATCTAGGTTGACATAGATGTATTTGTATCCCTCCTTTATAAATAGCATCAAAAAGAACTATAAGCAGCTGTCAACACGAATCTTATTCATCTGTCCAAACGTTAGCACTTTTCACGTCACTGCATATCAAAATGGGCAGGTTCTATTCCTATGAAGTATTTAAGGGAATTTAAAAAGACTGTCACTGACACTTTAAACCTGAAAATAGCTGTTGTTTATATTGTATGCATTTGTGTTTGTGTATGTGTGTGTATTTAAGTTTATATAAAGATAAGCACAGGAGTACTTTTGTCTCTCTCAGCTTCTTTCAACAGAAAGTATTATTAACTGCTCCTAGGCTCGCTTTGCGTTCCACCTTCATTTCACTTAAATATACATATATGTATATGTTGCACCCAGGAAAGCTGAGGCTTGGCAAAGAAACATTTATTAACCATTAACTAGTGCCTTCTATCAGGACATGCCTCACTAGTGAGGTAGGATGACAGTGGGCAAAGGGTGTTGTTTTAGTCATTCAGGTATTAAAGAACCAGACATCAGGCAGTTGGAGGTCCTCAGATATTATTTTCAAGAGATCAGTTCTGTTTCATCTGAAATCTATGTGAATCTATTGCAGCAGAAAAACAGAAGAGTTTGAGCACTCATTAGGAAAAATATAAATTTACTTTTTGAAGGATTTTAATGTATTTTCTATCAAAAATATTTTCAGGAACCCAAGAAGAGTTCTTAATTTGTGTCAGCATATTTAATACCAGCTATTAAGTTGAGGACATTATATCTGAATGTCAAGATTCCATTTGACTATTAAGATTTCCATAAAAAGATGGCTACAATATTCTTCATGCCATGGGAGTAAGTTCATGTGCGACCAATCCCCTTCCTCTCTCCTAACTAGTCATGGTAATAGCGAAGGGTTGCATTTACATAACAACAACCATTTACTTCATCCCCTATGAGTTTGAATCCTGAATATCAGACCACAAAGGTGTTTAGGTGGGGGAAATTCTCATACTGTTTCTGTGTGGAGGCCTTGCTGATAGTATTCCACTTTTTGTGTCAGTTCCTAAAAGCTTATGTGCTCTGCTCCATCATCAATACTCTAATGGAACACAGAAGAAATTAAGATATATTTATTTGGGGTAAAAGTACACAGTCTAGACATCAGTGGGTTTATAACGGAATAGGGTTTTTAATTTTGTGCATATGTGTGTACAGATAGCTTTCTTAAGTAAACAGCAGTACATGTGACTAAGATCTGGATTAACACATGCAGTTGCACTGTCATGTATACATAGAAGAACTTTGCACTTTTTTTTGCAGTTTGTACAAAATGAAAGTTAGGGTGCAAGGGAAGCTATTTTAATTTCTTTTTTTTTTTAATTACTTAGTAGTGGTTGAGAGGTTTATTGACATATGAAAAAAAAGCTGAAAAATGTAGCTTACTTTGTCTCCACAGGAATGGTATATCTTATCAAAGCTACATGTAAATATACATTATGGGGAAAAAAAAAAAAAAAAGTTAGGATAGAATTTCAATGGATTGAATGTACTGTCTTTCAAACACACATAGCAACTATAAAATCAGTCTTTTATCTGATTGCTCATGATCCTTTGAATGAGGATACAGGAGTGTTACCTTCCACTGCGTAATGAGGCAATTGTGTAACCTTGTCAGCACACCAAGTCCCAAACAAATGTAACCCTGAAGAAGAGGGGACTGTAAAGAGCTGGGCCTGTACTAGGTTAATTAAAGATTAAAAAGAAAAAAAGAAAAAAAAAGAAAAAGAAAAGAAGAAAATGAAAACCAAAAAAGCATAATTCATTACTAATAGCAGGAAAGTGTAATGCATGGATTATTTCAGTCACACAGAACCATGGTTGGAGTTGCTGCTGTTGGAGTTGCTGTGTAACTGAAAACAGAAATTAAATCACAACATGACCGGTCAAGGAGTCAGAAAGTAACATCCTTCCATGCACCACTGTCAATGTAGCTACATTTGTGTGTGTATACATGCAGCTTAATGATTTTGTTCTTTTCCCTTCTCTTAAGAAAGCATGCTCTTTCATACTGTGCAAATACATAATTACAAAGCATGGGTCTGTAATACGTTTTTCCAGTAAGGTTAACTGATTTATTCTCCATAATGATGCTATCATTTCATTAAGAAGCCAACTCTGGTCCTAGCAGTTACAGAGCTCCACTGAAACTAGTTTGTCAGAGATTAATAGTTAAATGCTAAATACTAAGCAGCTGCATGTCACAGGCACTCTGTATAGATGAAATATGCAAAAACAGCCTTGTTCCCTCTGACAGTGTGGTTAAAATCCTTAAGATTAAATGCTTCAAGCCTTTTCTTGCAGAATGTTTTTGTCAGGCTGTTCTAAAGAGAACAGTAGACACCTACGGCTGCTGTTGCAGCGTAAGCACTAAGGTCAGCTTCAGAAAAAGTATTTAAACCTTTTTAGAGGGTGATTAAGCATCCCTTTGAATGCATCTAATCAATTGCTTAAAGGCAGACACATGCTGTAAAAAGTCTTAGTAAGATGGGACAATAATTAATATTAATTAAAAGATTATTAATAAAATAAACAGAACAGAATTACTTAAAAAAGCAACAGTAGGATCTCTTAGCTTTATCCTGGTTCACCAAACGAGACTCGAGCGACAGTGTCATCCAAGAAAGAGAACCCAAAACTTCCTCCTGCAATATTTCTTCCTCTTTTCTGTACAGTTCTCCATATTCTGGACAAAGATTTGGAACACAGTGAAGCTCCACAGACTCTACCCTATTTCACTGCATAGGTTGATAGCAGGTGATATATAAGCCGACTGCATCTGGCATATGAAATCCGGGAGCAGGGAAGGCGCCTTGTTACTTTGTGATGTATGCACTTTTGCATGTATGATACAGACATGAAACTAATGCTCAGAGCACAACAGTTGACAGTTTTGAAGAGCGGGGAAAGAAACTGGACTTGGATGTGAGATCACAACCAGATGATGGCATGCAAAGAAACAAGGTATCACTACTGAAAGTGAAAAATGTTGCTAGTTTGAAATGGGGATGATGATTACTCATGACTTGTGGAGGCAGTTTCACACAGGATAAAAACGTGTGTGTGGTGTAAATTAAAAAGGAATATCAGAAAAACCTAAGAAATATTAAAAGGCTGTTGTTATGATTTCAAATGATTAAAGATAGAAAGGTATCACTTTCACTATACTTCCTTTAATTACTCCCTACTGAAAATTATTTTCAGTCTAAAGAGAACACACAAGAGTTTCAAATTATCACCAAAACTGTGAAATCCATTTTCTGCTAACTGCATAGTTCTCTTCTGCCATATGGATTTCTCACTGTTACTGCACATGGCGACAAGTGAGAATGTTGTCATTTTCAAAAACGCTGATGTGAACCCTTGTACTTAGCCTGCAACCTGTGTGAAGTTGCTTCTCCTGGATCTTTCAAACTGATTCCTTGCTTACTAGGATTATAAAGAAGACAGCATATATAATATACAGCAAAGATGATGTTTAGCATTCCTAAGGAAACGTTCTCAGTCTCCATATTTTTACCAGCCTGTTCCAGTATGCTAGGGGGTAGGCTTTTTCTTTTCTTTTCTTTTCTTTTCTTTTCTTTTCTTTTCTTTTCTTTTCTTTTCTTTTCTTTTCTTTTCTTTTCTTTTCTTTTCTTTTCTTTTCTTTTCTTTTCTTTTCTTTTCTTTTCTTTTCTTTTCTTTTCTTTTCTTTTCTTTTCTTTTCTTTTCTTTTCTTTTCTTTTCTTTTCTTTTCTTTTCTTTTCTTTTCTTTTCTTTTCTTTTCTTTTCTTTTCTTTTCTTTTCTTTTCTTTTCTTTTCTTTTCTTTTCTTTTCTTTTCTTTTCTTTTCTTTTCTTTTCTTTTCTTTTCTTTTCTTTTCTTTTCTTTTCTTTTCCTTTCCTTTCCTTTCCTTTCCTTTCCTTTCCTTTCCTTTCCTTTCCTTTCTTTATTGAGGGAAAGCTCTTAGCCATAAAACAGCTATCAACCACTTCACAAATGGGTATTTGGAGCACTGAACTGGGATGCAAGTGACCTTGGTTCAAGATGCTCTATAGCCTGCTTCCTGGTGCTTAGTAGCAGTCTTGCCATGGCAGATGTTCTAGTTCTGTTTTTATCACAGTAATGCTTACCCTCTCTTCAGACTAACTCTGGAGGTAAGGAGTTGCTGACCTCTCTGATGGGTGTTGCCATCTGTTAGAAGTATGTTTTGATTTAATATCTCGTATTTTCTTTAGACATCTGCTTCAAAAGGCATTTAGACACCTGCTTGTGGCTTTGGTGGATTTCCAGCTTTCATATCCATATTCTAAGACAGAAACAGCACTTGAGTTGAAATTGGTGGGTGTTGGTGCATTTTGAGAGTCCCGCTAGGAACCCATCTGTTTTCTTAAGTTTCTAAAACAAAGTTTGGAACTTCTGCCCTTCAAGGTTGGCCTGCTTCAATATAGACTGATGGAAATCAAGCATCCATGTACCTTAATTCCAACAAGTTTTCATCAAGCACAAGGAATTTCAGTCTATGAAGTGACTTTGAACACCCAAAGGCTTATGAGCCTGCTTTGAGGAGAAACAACATTCATACAGAAGAAAGAGTTGTCAAAAGAGCACTGGTGTATTGACATATGGATTTGCAACATGACTTGTTGATAGCATGTATTACATAGAGGTGAACAATACATTTTATCTTATTTTAGGAGAGTAGAAATTAACTTAAGCAGCAATGTTTTCAGATGAAAAATAATGTACTTGAAACTAAGGACCAATGTACACAACTACTAGCTTACATTGCTACCTATTTAAAAAAGTTTTTCTTAAACTTGTAATATACTGTTGACAAGCCAGTCCACAAATATTTTCTTTATGCTCCTGCAAGTGAACAAGACACAGTATACTGGCAGACATCCTATTTGCAAAAGCAAAGTACATGGACTATCACATGTTTGGTTCTTATAGGTGGTTAATTTTCTGATTGTTAGTATTATGGGACAGAAATCCTGAAGGGAATGTTTGATTTTAGGTGAGAGGTTTTCAGTAGCCACTGACACTCTGATGAGCAGCAGCTTAAAATTATAAACAAAAGAAACAGTACGGACAGTCAAGTCACTGCCTCTTTTGTCTAGCAACCTCTTCTTCCCTGAAAATATATTGAAATAATTCTTATCTGCAGGATAGAAACTTGAATGAACAGAAGAGATTATTGCTCTCTTCAGCATCCAGTCAAAGTCTCTTTGACTTCAGAAAAGTCAATGAGTTCTCAGTTTTATTAACACCTTGCCCTTGATTTATCTTGACAATCTTCAATATCCATTATTCCATTTTGTATCTTTCCTATCAGTCACTTCAGCATATGCAGGAATTTCAGTTAAAAGCGCTAAGAACAAAAGAATAAAGTTTTTCTTCCTTTGTGAAGAGAATATGAAGAGCTTGTCCTTTGACTGCCAAACTCATTTTTTTTTCCAGTGATTCTGTTTTTATTTGGTGTCTAAGTAGCTCTGAAATTATTTCTAATGAGTACCTTCTCAGAAATTCTGGAATCTAAATAAATCTTAGTCTCTATGAATTATTTACATTCTATGCAAGAAAAGCAATTATTGTATAATTATAGCACACTTCTAGCACTGATAAATTTCAAAAATATCTTCTACCATTGTGTGTTATATTTTCTGAAACCAAGAGGGAGAGAAAATAGGAAAAACACACTGTCTAGATACCATTCTTTCAAAATGAAAAATTTTAAAATATCTAATCTAATTTACATTTTTTTCAAGATATTTTTTTAAAATGCTTTGAAAACTGAAGCTATCCAATCATTCTCCTTTACTTGTAAAGTAACATTTTTACTTTTTGCATGCCAATTACTAAGCATTTAGCTAGTAAAAGCATGGCAAGGCTATTTTTTTTTTTCCATTGAAGGACAATCTGTTTCTAGAAAAATATGACATCCTCTCTCAAAGAAAGATTTGAAGTCACTAATACTCTCACCAAACTGAAATGAACACTTCCTGGGAGATTTTAACAAGGTGCCTAACTTTGTTAATTGTTTGCTTTATAAAAATCATATAATATTATGATATTTCAAATTCAGTTAGATGTTGATATTGGTTTCCAAAAAAGGGTACTCAAGTGAACTCAAGTGCTACATAAACCACATAAAGAAAACACTTAAAAACAAGGATTAAGAGAAGCCACTGTGTGTTTTGCACCATCCTTGCACCAGAGGTCCTGTCAATTAAGCTGATTTCACAATAGGCCATGTACTTCCTTGGACTTCACTGCTAATTCCTAATTAACTACTGAATAAACGAAAGCAGATTCAAATTCCAAATTCTGCCAATGCAAAGCATAGATGGACAGGCAGCCACAATTTGTACTGCACATAGAATTTGACCTTTAAATTAATCAATTACAAGCAAATAACAATGGTTCATTTTCCAACTGTTATCTCAGGAAGGCTCATGTCCAAAGAGTTCTTCTGCTTTTCATTTAAATTCACTTGTGTCCTTGGTGACATCCAGTAAGCTTCTCCACAGAGAAGAAAATCCAAATGTCATTTATAATAACTTTTGAAACATCCACAATATTTTTGATACCTTGGACAAAATATTCAACAGAAAACCTGGTAGAAGTGGCATAGGTTCAGAAAGATATCTTTTCTTCATCCTTTTACTAAAAATCAGGTGGCAAAAATGAGCAACTATATTAAGAAAGCTAAAAGAAAAAAAATGTTTTTTAACACTGTTGCCAAGGCCTTTCTTAATTTAGCTATTCCAGTGTGGTAACAATTGTACAAACATACACCTTAAAATGATGTGAAATACAGTATTGATACAATCTGAAAAAAAAAGTTCTCCTACAATATGAGTTCATTTTTATACAACTTATAAAACTTCTATTTAGAATTCGTAAGTTTTACTTGATTTTTTTATATGCTTATATTACTTAGTAATTTCTCAGATCTAAAGCATGCCTGACACTGATTAAATATCAAATCATTTTCGCCTGTATTTGCATCATCCTTCTATAAAACAGTTTTATAAGAAAAAAAAAAACATTTTGACTTTGAAACTTTCTTCAGCTAGTGAAGCTTTCTTTGAAGCTTTCTTCAGC
Organism: Tinamus guttatus; assembly: GCF_000705375.1. The sequence continues at coordinate 267,121 of NW_010583430.1, forward strand.
TTTCTTCTGCTGACTTTACAACTGCCCTAGTGATTTTTTCTTATTATTTATTCTATTATGCTTTTATATTATGGCTGCATGGTCTGAGCATAATGAATAGCCCAAAAATGCAAACATAATATAATTTCCAAAGGAAAATGTTCAGAATTATGGAATCCAGAAATGGAAACTTTTTTTTTTGGCCCCAACATTTTATTTTATAGAAGCAGCATCATTATTTGTTTTTATTTCTTAATAGTGGGATAATAAGAAGATTACGAATTTTCTTTCCTATGACTACCAGACTAAAGAATGACTGATAAAGCTGAAATTGAACTACAAAATCTACCACATGAAATATGAGCTAGTGTTACAGAAAATGCTAGAAAATGTTAAAAATAAAGAAAGAGAAAGAAAAAAATGGACATTTCTCAGTTGTTCATTTATCAACCTGTTGCATCATTTCTAACTCCTGACTAAAAACCGGGTGGGGTATGGGCTGTCTTGTCTTTTTGTGTATTCGGTGTGCAAGTGTAGAGAAAAGAAAGCCTTTTTTTTCTGTACTTTTGCTTATGTTTTGTTACATGATTAAAAATGGATTTTCTGCCATTTTCTGTAACTGTGTTTTAATTTTTGGAAAAATGCGCATGATAACATACCAAATTGTTTTGAAAAAAAGTGTAGTATCATCCAAGAATAGAGGATATTTAACTGGAATATTTTCTAGCTTAGTATAATAACTTCATATAATAAAGATGAAGCATGCCCTGATATCAACATTTCTTCAGAAATATTCTGTTTTTGATGGTTGATATTGTCTCATTATGAGTTATGAGTAAAATTAAAACAGTTCAGAGGCTTATTTAAATTTGGAGGCATGCTTAACTACATCACCTTCGAGAGTGAAATATATGGTATTCTCCTGAGTAAAGACTACTTTATAAGACTGTCGTAATGTCTATTTCCTGCCAAAAAAACACATAGATTGGTCTTTCAATTTTTGTGGAGCTGTGAGGTTATGCTGAACACAACCGAGTGGTCCAAGAGTATTATACAGATATGTTAAAAATGGGGGGAAAAAAGGGTCTGCCTTTCTTTCTTTTCTTTCTTTTTTTTTTTTTTTTAAAACGGGTCAGTATCCTTGGGACAAGAGGAGTAGGGAGACAGAAGAGTAGAGCACGTTCTAAAATTTTGCTTTACCTCATGTTTGGATAACATTCTATTAAACTTTTAGAAACAAATACTAGAATATGTACGCATGCAGGTTTCATCAGTTTTCAGGAATAGAAAAGAGGTTATGTGGAACTTTGGTTCAGATGACATTTACAATTATGGATGCAGTACAACATCATTTATGGTAAATGTTAAGATACCCATTTAAAATGTGGAAAAAGATTTCAAAAATCACTTCCACCAGTGATTACTCTACACTAGCTCCAGGATGTTATTGGAGGCTCACAAAATGGTGTAAAGGAAACAAAACAAGGCAAAACAAACCCCAGAAATCTGTGATTCTAAATGTGCTGTTGCAGTTTGAAAGCCATGGAGAGGAGAAGGGGGAAGGAGATATCAAATACTGTGTTAGCTGTACGCCTGACTCTGGCAGGATCATATTCACAAACAGTCTGTGGACCGTAGGTCCGATCGCCTTCCTAAGAGCAAATCAAGTTCCCGAATAGTGTGATCAACTATAAGCTCCACTCTGGCAGAATCGGATTCACGAACAGCCTGTCAACTGTAGGTCCAATCACCTTCCAAGCAAGCAGTCGAGTTCACGAATAGCATGATTTATTCAAATGCAACATTTACAAAGCAGGTTTTGGATGTCAGTACAGGAAATTCTCTACTGCAAAGCGAGATTGTTCTAGCTCTGATGTATGAATGTGCAATCATCACTCACCCCAGAAGATGAGAGAGGGCTCTCAGACTCAAGTCTCCTCAGGCAGCGTCCCAAACCAAGGGGAGGAAAAGGGGATCAGCACATCAACTGATCCAGAATTTACGATGGAATCTTCCCTCTCACTTCTTTGTCTCCTCAGGCAGCGTCCCAACCCGAGGGGAGTGTGGAGGAAAGGGGGATCAGCCCGTCGACTAACCCAAGAGTTACGATGGAATCTTCCCTCCTCTCTTCTTAGTCTCCTCAGTTCACCTTTTATACTTTTCTTTACTTTCATCTGGAGCTTGAGTGACTATAGTCATGCTTATTGTTTGGTGAAAAAAGATTCTTGCTTTCATTTAAAGGTACGGTCAATCAAAAATCTAGAGCACATGCTCAGTGATGAGTGGTTGTATGTGGGAGGGGGGTAACTTTTGGGATGGAGGTGTGTTTTGACATAATGAGCTTATAATAAGCAAAGTTCAAGCAAAGTTCATCCAAAAGGAGTGATTTGCCACCCTTGCTGGCTCAGCACCAAACATCTGACAGAAGGCTGACCAGGGGCCCTATGAGAAAAGACTTAGAGAGCTGGGCCTGTTCAGCCTAAAGAAGAGAAGGCTGAGAGGGGACCTGATCAGCGTATATAAATACGTCAAGCGAGGGAATGAAGTGGATGAGGCCGGTCTCTTTTCAGTGGTGGTCACTGACAGAACTAGAGGTAATGGCCACAAACTGAAGCACCAAAAGTTCCACAGGAACTTAAGGAAAAAATTCTTGACAGTGAGGGTGACAGAGCACTGGAACAGGTTGCCAAGAGAGGTTGTGGAGTCTCCTTTGGAGATCTTCAAAACTCGCTTGAACGCAGTCCTGTGCCACGTGCTCTAGGTGACCCTGCGTGTGCAGGGGGGTTGGACTAGATGATCTCTGAAAGTCCCTTCCAACCTTAATGAATCTATGATTCTATGATCTTACTGTATATCTCCCATTGGGCAGCTTATTAGGCTTATATTGGGTGCGGCTTATCAGCAGCCCAGCACAGGGAGTGCAACAGAGTTTGGCCGCGGTGTCTTCACTCCGCTCCACCCTCCGTTACTCCCCTTTGCAGCTGCGAGGAGGGCAGGTTGTGCTGCCCAGGGAACCGTGGAGGAGCAGAGTCCGTGAGTACCAACCATCCTGGAAGTGGCAACTGTGTATCACCCCAAGGAAGCCTCTGTAATGCCCAAACTTCTGTTAGGCCCTAGTTTTTCTCTAAGTTCCCCCTTTCAGGCAATTCTTCCACACATGCAAACAATGCAGCATATGTGCAAATATATGTAGCTTACCAGATAAAATTCAAAGTTATGCTGAGTTTTTTGGTAGTTCTGTATGAAAGTTAGTCCCATGTTCTTTTATTTTCAGAACTTTGCTCTCTGGGATAATGAGGTCATAGTATTTTCTGCTGCCTGTAAACTAGATTTGTAATGAAAAAGTATCTCAGAAATCAAAAAAAGGTCATGGATCATAACAATATTTAAGCCAGAACTTAATAGCTAAATTATTTCCATTCTATTTCAGTAGCTTAGCTTCACATATATAATTCTAAATAACAGAAATATTGGGTGAAATTTGGAAATATGATTGAGATATTTCTTTTAAATTAAAATAATTTAAATTAAAATAAAACTGTCCTCAGTCTTTGGAACAAAATTGCTAACTACAGGGACAGTTCACTGAAACCTTATTAGATACAATATTCCTCTGAGACCAGAAAATCTGACATGAAAGAGCAATTACAACTACAAAAATACAAAGCAACGCTCATCTCTCTGGTTTGTTTCCTTATATCTTTGACATTCCATTTTACACTTCAAAAAACAAGTAAGATCTATGTTGTGAAAAGCATTTAATCTTCGCTCATCCTCTGCAATCTTACTGTGCAAGTTTTAATAACATTTTTCATTGGGAAAAGATACAAGTTCTTCCTCTTAAAGTAAGAAACTGATTTGAGAAATTAATTTGTTTCAATGTCTCTTCTTTCCAGTTATAGGCTGAGGTCAGACCTTAAGCTCTTACTAACTCAACTGTCCTTAGGTGTTTGCGCTATTACAGTTAATTACACTTTTCAACTTTGGTGGTATCTGGCCACCAAACAGCAGGAGTATGCAGAGAGATGGACTTCTCTCTTTTTTATGCCCTAGTAATGTTACCTCATCTCCAATGATCTCATTATTATCAAAGTTTCGGTTATTGCTGGCTGTTGTATTTCCAGGCAAATCTAAATTCATCAAGTAGATGATTCATCATTTTGTTAGAATACAATCATTTTTCTGTGACTTCTGGTCTCTCTTTGCCCAGTAAAGTGAAAATTTACTGACTTTTTTTTAATGGATAAGATTCAGATGCCTTATTTTTAAGGACTAAACAATTTCATACAGATTCTTAATTAACAACTTGCTTTCTACTAATCACAAATATTTCTGTTCTGTTCTGTCTAAATATTTCTGTTCTATTATCTAAAAAACTTGCTTTCTACTAATCACAATACTAAACTCTAAATATTTCTGTTCTATTATCTAAATAATACTCCAATCAGCAGTAGCATAGTCAGTCTGTTAGCAAATACAGGCAACTTAAATGACTGCATTTCTAGTACATTAATACTGCTCCACCGAAACTAAATAGTAAGTTGACTTCTGCAGTCTTTGCCAATATTTTGATTTTCTTTGCACTTTTTATTCATAAGTCTGTATTACAAAACTGCATGGGGTGTTTAAAGTTTAAAACACACTATGCTCATCTTTCAGAAAGACTTAATTAGCTTGGCTACTGTAAATTAATAATTTCATACAGCTCAAATTATTGCAGTGGAAGAGTCTTTCAGCCCCTAGTGCAGCAGCCTGCTGAGCATCAGTAGTAGGAAATGCATACTTAATGGCATGTGCATTAAATTTATATGCTCACAGCACTTACTTGGAATATATCAGTCTCCATGTCCATCTGTCGGTCTTTCTTTAAGAACAATGTAATTAGTACAGATTGGTCTTTTCCTTAATTTAAACAAATAAGAATAATTCAGATTGAGATCTCCAGAAATATTTCAGTGAGATTGTACTTCTATTCTACCTAGGGGGTTTGAAAGACTGTTGCTTCAGTCACTAAGTATTTATCCTGTGGGATATTATAAAAACTACATTATCCTGACACTGTGCCATATATTTAATTGCCATTAGACTTAAAGTAATTTTTCATGAAAAGTCCTATAATATTTAAGAGGCAATGATAGTTTTCTATAATTTCAAATAACTGGGATGTGGGATTTGTATTTAACTGTCCTTTATTTAACTGTCCTGAAAATTAAGAAAAGACAAGCAAGACACAGCGAGCAATATTTATGGTGGTATGATTTTTCTGTATTTCCTGTTGGTAAGTTCAGATCATTTATCCTTCACAACTTTACCCAAGGCAGATTTCTGCCATCAGCTTGCCTCCATCATCTATTTCTAAGTACCTGCTACTCTCATAATGTACAGTGTAGAAAGGGCAAGGAACACATTGTGGATATTTGCTGAGTACTCACCATTTCTCTAATCTTTTTCTTAATGATACCTTCTCCAACTCTTGAGAGCTGATATCTGACTTGTTCTCAGATACCTTTAACACACTTAGTCATATGTCTGGTAACTGTACATCCTCTCTCCCTTTCAAGTGGGAAGCAAGTTGACATTTCAGGCGACCAGCTTGGCAAAACTCATAAATGAGCTTCAATCCTAAAAGACGCATGCAGGAAGTAGAAGCAGAGACTGGCCACAGAGAAGGAATTTAGAAACATGGAAAGCCAAAGCTGAGCTGAAATTCAGACTTGCAAAGCATGTCAACACCAACATGAAGAGTATTTACCACTGTGTTAGTTCAAAAGGCTGAGTAAGGTCCACTGCTGAATGGAGTGGGTGATTTAGTGACTGTGGGCACAGATGAGGTTGAGGTGTTCAGTACCTCCTTCACTTAACGTTTTGCTGGCAACACCTCCTAGGTCTCTGCAACTAAAGGCATTGTTCAAGGAGGAGGAGAATGATCAGCAGTGGATAAGGATCAAAACAGGGTTTACCAGAGATAGCACAACACATATGAGACCATGGCAGCTTAGTGGGCTGTACCTAAGGCTCCTGAGAACTTGGTCAATGTCCTTGCAAGAAAGCTCTATATCATCCTGGAAATTTCATGGAGACTGGCTCTTAAAAACTGGAGAAAAACAAATGCTGCATCCATCTTCAAAAGGGCCAAGAGGAAGATCCAGGAAATTAGAGGCCAGTCAGCCTTACTTCATTCCCTCTGAAAGTCATGGAGTGAGTATGTGTGCACACAGAGGAGGAAAAAAATACATCTGCAAAAGCCTTATGTGACTGCCATAGTCTTCAGAGGCTATTCTGATCCTTCAGTCAGTAGCAAAGTGTACTAGGGGTTTTGTTTTTAATGAACAGTAGTAGTAGCAGCAAAAATTAATGTAGTTCCTTTGTAAATATATGATATCTCTCTTGTAGTCATTATTGGCACAATAAGGAGACTCATAGTAAAATAACTAATTCTTTTAATATATATACTGAAAAGATTCTTTGTTTTTCTCATTCTAAAGACATCTTATTAGTCATCTGGATTCAAACCCTATGAGTACTTCTTTTCTAAAAATAATCACTGGAAATTTCTGTGGGATGTTTCTCTTCCAATACTTCAAAAAAACTTATTGGACACGACAGTGCTGCTCAGTTACACAGGAGCAGATTGTGCAACTAGTGCAAACTGCTTCTGTTCCTTTTTAACAAAGACTTCAGGTTTATGCAAGTAAGCACAATGTTGAGCTTTGGTTTGTTTTCTTAAAATGAATTAAAGAAAAAACTGTTTTCCTTTCAACATACTCTGAATTTAGTGCACTACAGATATGAAAGATAACATCTAAAACTCTGATTTACAGTCAGTTAAGTGGTTTTTTTTCAACTAAAAGTTTTTAGCTTTATGTTTGCGTTTATTCACACTGTGAGAAAAATGGAATTTCAACCAACAGTATTGATTTTTTTAAAAAAAAAAAAAAAAGATTTGGTTTTGTCAGCACTTTTCTCCACAAAACTCAGAAAAAATTTTTGAAATCTCTCTCACGTGTTAATTTTAATCCTGACAGTTCTTTTTATGAAGTGTCTTCTGAACTGCCTCCTTTCTCAGCACATTAAACAAAACGAACAAGTTGCATTTATAAGCAGATGAACCAAAATAAAATAATACTCTAAATAAATCCTGAAAAAAAAGTTAAAAATATGAAAGAACAGAGAAATAAAACTTCTTTTCCTTTTTCCTAAAAATCTTCTTAAATTACAAAAGAGAATTTTGTGTTAGTTCTTGTTCCTCCATTCCCTTGAAGGCTTTAGTGCTTTCCTTGGTTTCACACTTGGGCATTGAATGAAAACTCTTATTAATCTACAACAACAGTTAGTTCGAGGCCACTTGTTTTGCTTCCCTTGACCTTACCAAAGCTATTCGCTTCAGCCCTGATGTTCAGACAAGTAAACATACCTATGGATAGATAAGAGTGTAGAATTATGTTTCTCAAAGACACTCATATAGCTGGCACCCTTATAACTCCAGAAATGCTGGCATTGTGCCTACTATCTTACTATTTCTGCTTTTTTTCTTAATGACAGAAAGCAGTTACTACTTTCCCTGTAAAACCACTTTCGCATGAACTGAACAATACAGCTTTAACAACCAATAAATAACTGCAGAGATTAAACTAAGCTGTAAGTAGGATAAGCCCATTAAAGTCCATAGCACCAATATAATAAGATTTTGTGTAATAGCTATAGGTCAGAGAATGACAGTCATGAGAATAATATTAAAACTATGAGAGGGGCTGTAATAGGATTTTTGGGGAGGAAAATCATTTGCTGTTTTATAAGATGGTAACAGCATTTTAACATAGATTTACAAGTGCTTGACATGTCCCACGTATTTTGCAAATTAACTGAATTTATAATGTCAGATTATAGCTTTGACTTAATGTAAAAGTGTTATAAGAATGCACAGGGCTGAAACCTTATAAAACACATGAGCAATGAACAAATGGAAGGAACACTTTTAAGCTACGTCTCGCTTTTAATGTTGGGCTGGCTGAATCCCCGTGAGTTCATGCATCTGTTCCTCATCAGTGACAACACCAAATGGGAGGCTAAGTATAAGCTGCCTTCTGGCTGGAGCAGAAATGTTGCTTCACTAGGAAACTGGTGCAGTTGGAAGCTAAGCAGCTTTCCCTATGGATCTGAGAACTTGAGCAAAGGAAAGGTCCCCAGTCTTGACAGCTCACTGCTGTTAAAACTTTGGGCTGGGAACATGTAGAAATTGGAGTCAACAACTAAGAAAAACATCCAGCTGCTCCAGTCAGGGGAGGCAAATCAACTGAAATGATTAACAGAGAGATCATGTTTTGAATGTTGCTGCATCAGGTCATTGCATATGTCAAAAAGTGCACTAAAACTAAGAAGGATGAACTAATCTCCAAAGAGCACATCTAAATTTTCATTTTCTTAACAGCTCCAAGAAGGATTAAAGTGAAAACTTATACAAAATGGAAATTTCTGATATTTTCTTATCTTCTTTAATGAACGGTACAGATATTTAGTAAAGTGCAATAGCAAAAGAAATAGTAACTTCAAAATTTCAGTGTTCTCATCTAATTATTTTTCTGTGCTATTTTCAAAGAATTAAATTTAAATAAAGAGCAGTAGATTGTGGGAAATTTTCCTTGGTATTGCTCCCCATGCACCTTCATAGTATGAAATACTTCACACATCTCAAGAGAACATATCTTTCCTCTTAAGAGGATCAGTCTCCATAGTTCCAAGGGATTAATTAAAAAAAAAAAAAAAAAAGCTTTTCACAAAAAGAAATATTTCTATTTAATTTCTTGCAGTATGTGGAAGCTTGATGTGAAAGGATTGTATCGCAGAAGAACGCAATCTCTGATATGGAATTCCTCTGTGATACAAGACAAACCATGTAAAGCGTTCTCACAGGTGGCCACTATATAATTTGGGATACCTGGGGCATGACTTTACCAAATGCAGAAACACAATGTACTCTTGCCTTTAATGTCCCTCACTGAAAACTGTGCTCTGGATACTGCACACTGCATAATGCAACTACAGACATTTTGTGTCCAAAATCATTAAATACTTTTAACAATTTCAGCTTTCAATTCTGTTTAATTCCTGCTAAAGAAAGTGGGTGTGATAATGCTTGGCTATAACAAGATATTTTGAAGACAAGTTTTGGAAAGAACAAATACCTCTGAAGTTGGACAAAGAACCATGAAAATATCAGTTATTTTGTATTTTGTGGAGTTCATATGAGTAGAAGGAGGTAAGACATGAAGCTAATGAAGATAGATATTGGTAATAGTTATCAATTGTGTGAATTTAAGGTATTGCGAAAAATACTGTGGAATTGGGTCATTAAAAACATATAATGAATAGAAAAATCAGATTATGATAAATTCTCCCCAGTTTTCAAGTTCTTGATTGTCAGTAATCTAACTATTTTAATAATTTTATTTGATGGAAATCTCTACTAGAACATATGCAAGGATATATATAGCAAAGAGCTGTGTAAAAGTTTTGAGGTTTTCTTTAACTATGTGAGAGATCATTTCAGAGAGTTTATAATAGATCAGTATTGCTGTTACTCAACATGCTATATACATATTTAAAGACTGCTACTAAAAATAAGTTCTTAGGGAAAAAAAAAACCTTAAAGCAAGCCACCACTACAAGTACTCAGCTTATTTTTACAGCCTTGGTTACCTGAATGGAATTGGTTTAGTGGTTGTTCAGTATTAATTTGTTTACTTAGAGATAAGCTTAATAAACAGAGAGTTAAAATTGTTGTACAGGCTATTAATAGTCATTTGAGGGAGAGGAATAAAGGCAAAGAAGCAAACCAAAGTGATAGTCTCTGACAAGTCAAGTCAACACAAGTCAAGAAAATGAGAGAGAGAGATATTCTTAGTATGTCATGTGTAGTCTCTACAAGTAGTTTCTGTAAAATATCAAAACAGAATTGTTAAACATAAATATATGGCTGTTTATAAAATACATCGAAGTCCAAGCCAAAAGGGATTGTTGAAGGAATAACGACAAAAACAGTTTATATATATTTAAATTAGCCCCAGAATGAAAAAAAGGCTTCACTTCCTGTACAATACCATAAGCCAAATTACAAATGAAAACACTTGAGAGAGGGCAAGGACACCATCATGAAAAAGAAAAAAAGAAAAGAAAAGAAATCATTTCTCTCTATTTTCCCTAGTTTCCAGCTTAGTCATCAGGATCTTGTCAATGTTCAATGTTTTATTAGAATTAGTGTAGATTATTTTTTTCTTCCATTTAGAGGGAACTCAGGAAAATAAGCTGTTTTTGTTTCTTTGGAAATATAAAGCTAAACAGAGAGCTGTATGTGTGTATTAAGTCAAACTTCTAACACAGGATGCTTCAAGCACTAAATTTCAACAATTGTTCTTGTCTATTGATTTTCAGGCGTTAAATTCTGGTTAACCTACTTGCTGAATGCTCTACTCTTTCTATTCTGAACCTTCTTTATTCAAACACTGCTGAAATAATAGTTCACAGAAGTTCAGATGAGATCTGAGAGCTTTTATAGTTCCATTAATAAAGCCATTCTCTACAGAAAATGTTTCATATGGCACATCTTGAAATTATTTATTGCTCTTATATGTTGTTCCATATTTGTACTTCACAGCTATCCCACCACGAGGTAGCACACTCAGCAGCAGTTTCAACTCAACACATTGCTGGAGCGGAGGTGGTTGTTTTCCCCATTGGTTCCTGTCCAATACCTGTTTTGCAGCATTTCATTTCATCTAACTTCTATTCCTCTAAACTCTAAAGTTATATATGTATATATATGTGTGCATATATATAAAGAAATTATAAGCAAAACTACGAGCACAGCACTATAGCATGTGGCAACTCATGATCTGACCCAGCTTTCTATGGGAACACTAACATGACTGTTAGGACACTTAAGCAATAGAACAAGCTGTCATGAGAGGCAATAAAATCCTCCCAGATTCTCCTAGATAGAAAAAGCTAAATGGGATCTACATCTCCTAAGCACTGCCTTCACTAATACTAAAAAATTTACCCAGATATAAGTGAGATAATGAACCACTCAAAAATTTGTAATCATGTGCTCTGTAGAACTCCATTCCTACTCATCCTCAGAATAAACTATCAAGCAAATGAATCACTTCATTAAACTGTTCAGTTTCCAGCTTGACTTATGCTCGCTTTGCATGCTTAAATCTCCAATGTTTGCAGTGCATGTTTTGTGATTTGTTAATACAAAAAAAAAAAAAAAAGGCAGAAAAGCAAGAAAACTGAGATGCAAAAAAAAGCAAAACAAAGTCAGTTTGACGACATTTCATGCTAAAGCATAAGAAGTAAAAATATATGATACAGCTTAGAAGATGTATACATTGATTTTTTTTATAGATAATTAGTTCTGCTCTATGTAGTCTAAAATACATTTAAGATGAATCACACGATATTTTAAAAAGAGCTATATTACACAAAAATGAAGATTTTTTTCATTATTAATGCATTCCTGTTCATATAGTATGTCATAACACTGAAAAACTAACTGTTAAAATTCTTCAAATTTTATAGGCAAATTTGCTTAGCTTTAATTTCACTGCTGCTGCTTTAACAAAAGGTATAAAGAACATTTTTACAACTATTTTCATTAGAGTTTTAATTCTATCGTGTCCTTCTTTCACTCCTGAAATTTCAGATGTACTCTGCAACTTAAATTTAGGAAAAAAAAATGCTTTCAAATACATACTCTTATCCTTAACTCTCCAGAAAGATAGATTGTTTTGTTTTGTTTTCCTTGACAACATACACTTGATATTCCTTTCCTCTGATGTGAGATAGATGATTAAATAGACAATGTAATTTGTGCAGTTTGATTCGTTATGCCTTGTTTTTGATGACTTCCCTCTACTTGCGAGGAACACAATGACCTAGTCAGCTTCTTCTCCTGGAAATAGGAATATCCGTTAAGTGGTTAATCTTAAAAGTGCAGTCAGACATTGTAAAAGGGATACCATTAGGCTTTACAACCATTATTTTAAATGGAATCTGTTTCAGAATTTATATTCAAACTTATCATAATATGAAACATATTTCTGTCTTCTTTCTTTTCTTCTTAAAAGCACCATTGCTTATGACACCTGTTATGCTACAATATGAACAAGAGTTGCGTAGATTTTGGAAAAGGCATTTGTTTACATGCAGTGATTTTCACTTGATGGCATTAGACTATATTTTTTATTATTTTTTCTCTCTTTTCTGAGGTCTCCATCCTGCATTTATCCATGCACAAAGGAAATGTACTTTTCCTGAGCAAAATGGCTTTTCTCACCTTTCCCTTTCCCATTCTCCCAATTGCATCACACTTCCTTATTGACCATACTTTTATTTCTGCCATTTTTAAGCTGCTCTATTTCAATTGTGTTAATATAGATCTTTTCACTTTGTCTAAAATTTAACTCATCTGTGTTTTTTGTTGTTGTTGCTGTTTCAGATGTGTGGATAAAAAAGGAAGCAACAAAGATGTGAAAGGAACAGAACGCCGAGAACAGAAAGTAAGATGAAGGTGTATTGAGGGAGAGGTTGGAAATATGGCGTCTGCATAACCTCATTGGGCTATGGGCAAATTAAGCACCACTCTTGGTGAAAGGTGAAGTAGCAACCTGAGGAAAACATCTGCTGTCTAATTTTCTCCTTCCAGGTTACTACACAAAATATATTACATGGAATCACTGAGCAGCATGGAAATCGACACAGAAGAGTGGAAGGGAGACATAAAAAAACTGCTTTAGCATGACTTTTAAAGAGGGAAAATCTTTTCTTTTTTTCTTCAGGTTGTGCTCTCTGTTACTTCACAACCTTGTTCCTTTAACATTATTTTCCTGAGTATTTTTTGAGTTTAAGGAAGGATTTAGGGCAAAGAATAAGTGAAAATTTGCTATATATTGCCTCAAGAATTTAATGATAAAATTCTAAATAATATTCTAAAGAATGAAGAACAATAACTGATATAGTCTCAATTTCCATTTTTTCTATATTCTATGTATAAAATATGCCAGTTGTTAATAGCCTTTCACCATAGTAGCATTTTAGGAAGAATAATGCAGTTAGCCAAATCATAATATCAAAATATAAACAAAATAATAAGAAATAAGGATTAATTCTGCAAACTCCACCACTTCTGGTGATTTATACACTAATCAAGGTGTATAAGCCTCATCAGGCTTCATTGGTCTATAGAAATTAGAGGACCCACAATGTCTTCTTGTTGGTTAATATTGGCAGGCTTCCACCTTCACTTGATCATGATGTGCACATTCAGAACTGATATCTCAGAGCTTGTGCAGGTACCTTTAACTGCCAGCAGTGTTAGTATAGATAGTATAGATTTTGCAAAACATATAGTAGACATGACAATACTTCATCTACCTTTTTCTATGGGCCTTAGCAACCAGTAAAATCTTTTGCTTGTGCATTCCATGCATTGATCCACCACTAGTTTTATTTTTCCTTTTGACAAATATGGATACTAAGCAGTAGTTTAACTAGTTTCTGGGTTGTTAAATATATCTTCACACATTAGATGATGGAGTTCCTTGAAAGTCCTGTGTACTTCTATATACCGATTCTAGATAGAAATCAGAAACGATCATTATCACAAGAGCTTCTCGTTTAGGTAAAAATATACACAGTGCTTCACAGTTCCCTGTGACTAAACAGATTTCATATAACTTAGTTGAACTTGAAGAACATAAGAGCAGCTGTACAGGATTGAACATGTGTATTAATTTTAAATTGTAGTTTTTTTTTTTTCTTGGTGAACCATGAATGCCATTCTACCGAAAGTGAGCAGATAATCTTAGAAGTCACACTCAAAAAAGCAAAAAGGTTAAAATTCTAACCGTTTTGGTTTATCTATTTTGGTTTATCTTTTTACTAATTTTAGCAGGAAGATAAAATACGGATTCTCTTCTCCTCTTAGTTCTATGTCTGATTTCAAATGACCATTGAATTCTCCCTTAGGAGCTCAAATGCTGCTGCTGACTACATGAGATATTTTGATTGGTGTAGAAATGCACCAAAGTCAATCAGTCTGTGAAAAATTCATAATATGGATAGAAATTTCAAAAGAAATCTTTCATTTTAGTCCTATACTACTACTTCTAATTTCAAGGTCAAATAATTAATAAGATAAGTACGGGGGGTCTTAGCAATAACTAAACATTCAACAATGTTTACACTGTTACAATGTTTACAAGCCTTTCACAGAACTGTTCATATAATCAGAAGTAATTATATGATTTCTCAGAATTTCATTTTTCATTTAAAAATGCATTAAAATTATTACCTCTGGTGTACACTGATATTTGCAGAGTGCTACCATTCTACAAACCTTTTCAGTCCTGAAAAGATAATCATTCTAGAAATTTCCTGTGTTATGAACCTTTGTGTGTAGGATGACTCAAATTATTAAAGATATTTTGGTACTTAAACATCCGTATGAATACTATAGCTAGATTACATTTATTTTGGTGAATTTTTCAAATAAATGGATGGTGAGAATGAGACAAACAGCTCTAACTCAAGTTGAAATCAGTAAATTTTTCCTATCATGTATCGCCAAATGAATGATGTCAAAAGCACATTTCATCTTTCCTGTTAATGTTTTCAAGAAGAAGTATTTTGTTCAGGAAACTTTGAAAAATTGAACTTTAGCAAAATCATTACAATTTTCCTAGCAAAATGGCTGAAAAACTCTTAAACATTCTGACATCTGATATTTTGCTGTGGGTTGGACAAGAGCATTCTGGCTGATGTGCAACGTTTTTTGGTAAAATAAATTACTTATGCATTTATAGCACGTATGTATTATTCACAGGTATTTCGTGTACATATATTAATGATTGCATCCCTATCCACCTTCCCAGCTGAAAAGCTAAAGTCTTTATATTTTATTATGTAATATTAAGGTAATAATACTAGGTAAGATTTTTAAGCCATCCCAAGGAGTAAATAGAAATGAGATCAGCAGATTCTAGGTGCCTAAGCAGCTTAGGTGCACCTCTGAACAGCACTTTAGAGGACTACCTGTACTTTCAGGCACAGAGATTTAATTTAAGTCTGATGCCTAAGAACGGAACAGAACACAATAACCCAGAATGTTTTCAGAAAAAAAAACTAATGAGCAGAAAGAAGAAAGAAAAAAAGCAGAAAGGAAAAATAAAATGTGAATTTCCAGGGAAATAATGAGAGAGCAAACAAGATCTAAGCTTCTTAGACAAAAAGCTTGAGTAGTAATGTGTGGGATACTTTTCTGCTGAGGAGCATGACAGTAAAACACTCTGTTTGTCTGATTTCTTTTAGCACATAAGAAACACTAATACATAAACAGAAAATAAGCTTTAAGATCTCCCTGTCTGTTCTAAGCTCTCCCCTCATTAAAAAGCCCAATGGGAGTTTTGATTTGTTGACACAGTGTGAATAGAAACAATAAAGATCAAAGCTATTTCTGTGATTTATTTTTACCAGTAACAAAAGGAGTTGGTTATAAAGACAACAGATATGAAGAGTGTATAGATTACTCAGGGATTGTAAATTAACATGCATACTATAAGTGGCAATAGTGAAGGTTTATTTTTCCATGCTGTAAACAACTTTATTTTCATTTATCTGAAAGAAAAAATATCAGCATCCAAGCTGCCAATGTAAAGCATAAATTGGTATTTTTTACCTTTAATCTTTTTTCTTTTCAGTTGTTCAAACCCGCACAAAATACTTGTGCTCCCAACTCTAACTTGCTGTGAAAGGTCAAAACAATTTAAACTTACCATTAAAAAAAAGTTATGGTTTTAGTTCACAAAACAAAGGTAAACAAATTTGTAGTAGCAAGAGTAGCTTTGTGAATAAAATTCTGGATCCTTAAATAAATAATTCTTTCTTTCTAATTTTCAGAGGAAAGAAAGGAAAGCCTGGTATTCTTGGAAGTACTCTTTACTCTGAACTGTACATAGAAATATAACATTAATGAAAATTATATTAATTATTCATGGTGTGTGAATTGTTCTTGGTAAACTCTGAAGAGATGCAGAACTTATTTGACTTCTCTTTGAGCTTGCTGAGGTTTACCAAAAGAGCCATAATTGAGTGAAGCAAGGCTGAAAGTTCCAAATGTATAAGCTGATTTACAATGTCATATTAGAACTGAGCAATTTATTCATTGAAATACCAGTGATTTTAACCAAATTCCCTGTCAAGCCCAGATTTAATTTAAAACACCACTATTTCCACCAACACTGAAAAGAAAATATTAACAAGTTTGGGAGCATAAGATCTGATATTCCTTGAGATATGTAAGAGTGTTTTACTTGCAGAGCCCTGATTCTAGTGTGTCCCAGCAAACTTCATCTGAGGTGCATCCATTTCAGACTCATAACAGAAAAGCAAGGATTTTACACAATGAAGTTCCATTTTGCTCATATCATAAAAGATAATCAGAGAAGGGCCCTGAGATAAATGGCTTATGTTCTACTGAGATTTTACTTTACCAGTGAAGTTTTGACTTTGAGAAAAGCAAGGATGCCCCTTTGTCTTCTACATAACTAGCTCCTCAAAGACATCGCCATTCAGATGAAGTCCCTCCAGTACAGTGCACCTACTAACATTCCTGGATAATTTCCATTCATTACTTTTAAGAGTAGGACCCCATGTAATACTTTCATATTTATTTATTTTTGAAAACTATGGGAAGTAATGATCTTAAGTAATCCTTTAGAGAGGGTATTAAGAAGGAGGCCTTTCAACACACTACTCTACTGAGGATGTTCTAATTATCTTTAAATAGCTTTGTCAGTGTCTCAGATGAGAAATTTAGCTGTCTACTGTGGAGAAAAAAATTCTCTGACATCTTCTGGCTTTGATTTAAAGCTAAATTAATGATTCCAAAATGTGAACCTAAGTCTCTTGCCACCCTAAGAAAAGTTTTCTCTGAGAATATGTAAAATTCTGAGGGGGCAGAGAGAAGTGGGTACAGCTTTTTATAAAATAAGGTTATAATTTTCATGAACATATTTTAAATTTTATTTCATTCCTGTGAAAATCCAATAGATTAAAAAAAAGACATGTATGCAATATTTTCTAACTTCCTGATTCAACTTTGTGTTTTTTTTAAGTATGCATTGTAGATTAAATACTATCAGAATTCAGTAATAATCATAGCTACTCAGCTGAATTGCTGAAAATGAGCAAATATCTATTTTTTCTAACAATGATACGGAAAGACCACCATTTTTTTGTGGTTTAAAATTACTCTTCGAAATTGGCTGAGAGCTGTGAATTTTCCATACACCCAAGAATTAGCTTGATATAGACTAACAGCCTTTGAGGAGCCAAAATTAATTTCAAGCTTCTGAATTTCTAAGGCTGAATTTAATAACTCCCATTACCAATATCTGTACCATAGAAAGGAGAGAAAAATCATTGGAGTTGTTAGAAGTTATGATATACAAAACTAACATAGATTTTTGTTTGCAACTGCTTTTATTGAGGAGAGTTTTTGTTGGAACAAATATATTTTAATAGTATTCAGTTGCAGGCTTTGCTAAGAAAAGTCTCTTTTTTAAGAGTTGCAGAGGTCCAAGGCACTATCATTAACATTTTTGTAGTGCCATTACTGGAGCTGACAAGCTGCAAGAGTTTTATCTTTTTTATTTATTTATTTTATTATTATTCTTTTAATTTTTGAATGGAAGCCTGTAAATGGTGGTTTACAAGCTGAAAGGACCAAACAGCTGAGGATGATAATATAATCTTAAATTAAATTGAGATCTGATAAATCACAAGGTGCTAGAAAGTATTCCAGGCCATTTCTCAGTAAATGCGGCATGTTTTTGTCTAGAATATAAGTGAGTTCTACCTTGTTTTCCATAAAATCACTGCTACATAGGAGTAAAAGTCATAATGCTGCAGTAAACAAGGACTCTTTCTTTATGTCCTCTTCAGTAATATGTTTTATCCAATTAGTAATAAGGAATTGCTTGAACCTACAAGGAAGATGATTCTTACAACACCTGTGCTGCTTAGCTTTTCAAGCTGGATTAAATGGAAATAGCATTAGTATAGAGCTATTAGAAATTATCTAACCAGAGATATTTTAACATGGAAATTAAATGAAAGTTGAAAAAATTAAACTGAAACAAAACAGAAGCATGCTTAAGAAATAATCAAAATTAAGAAAGCTGTGAAAGGAGAATTAAAATTTCTTTATTCTTATATTTATTTTAAAACTGTTCAGTTTTACAAGCCCTCACACTGCTCTGGTCACTGAGCTGTGTATTAGATCTGCAAGAGTCTACCTCTGCATAATATAAAATTATGATAAATGAGACAATTTTCTACTTAGTATGCAGCTGTGCAAACCTGTGCACATTTCAGGAACCAGAAATGTGTTAAAAGCATAAACCAACAATGAAACTGACTTCTGCATGTACACCACAGAGCAAGAACTGACATATTAGAATATATTTTTAATGGATTAACATTCAGAGGACCCAACAAACCATCTCAAAAGGAGCAGCAAGAAGTCAACATTGCATCTTTCAATAAGGAGAAAAAACTCTTAACTTCCAACACGTTTGAAAATTATTGAAAACAAGGTATGTGTACTACCTATATTGTGTATGTTATACCTAACCTAAATCGATACTTTCTTCACAAACACCTGAGTGCTGAAATATCAATTTTAGATTTGTGTGAAAACAAAGCAGTAGACCTCAGTCTTTAAAAAATAATAGTAGTCTACTACCAAATAGTGGCAGAGAGTCATATAACATCAGAGATGAAGTTTCTGTGCAAGACCCCACTACCTACTTTATCTTAATATTCCAAAATCCGAGGTTACATGCAAAACATCACCTCTCCTCTCAAAACTATCAAAGACACACATGAGGACACATTATGAGGTTGCAAGTCATTTGATAACACATCTTTACATCTTTAACCTAATTCTTAAAAAAGAAGTTTTAGTCCCTGTAAGAAGATGAAGACAAACAGAACATTTTTTATCATCACCTACTGTAAGATTTTAAAATCAGTTGGTTCTGAGATTTTATTTTTCTCTCTATATATATAAATATATGAACACAAAGGAAACAAGTCATTGATATTTTAGAGGATACAGAATTTCATATCTTCTGAGAGAAAACGTTTACCTCCCCAGGGAAATGCTGGCAACAATAAAGCCAAAAGGCAGAAAGCTTTGGGGGTAAGATCATATCCTCTAACCAGATGTAAACTAAAAATTGCTGCTAGCTCCAGGGGTTGTGTTTGTGCATCTATATAGGTGTTTTATCCATTTCACAGAAAAGGACGGACCTTGTAGCTGTCACAATAGACGTCAGGAAAATGTTGTTCCCCATTTGTCCAATACTTCTATTGTGTGATACTCTTAGGTGAACGGTGGCTTATGAGGCCTTGGCGACTGAGGTAATTACAGTAGCGCTCTACAGACAAAAGGTCTTAGCCTCCAGAGCCTTAAGTTCAAAAAAAATTTAGATGAACTGAAGTTAAAAATACTTTCATCTTATTTATTACTGCATTTTTTTTCTCAAAAAAAAGAATGATGCTTCAATCACATGACTACAGTTATAGTGCCCTCCCTCCAAACTAGCACCAGGCATGGTAAGAATGTGGCATGCCAGAATTAAGATAGATACATTACCAGAGCCATGTGCAACACGCACAGCTCTTGAATGCATAATGCATATATTTTGACTATGTCATTAATCTTTTTCTTTCAGAAATAGAAAGCTCAAAAATAATTAAACACACACACACAAACAACAAATTGCAGAATCAACTTTGCCTTTACATGCAAAATAGCATTTCATAAAGCCAAGGCCCAACGTTGTGCTGCTGAATAATTTTGTTCAATAGTAACACTGCAATTACTGTGTAAATAATTCATGAAACATCCAACTACAGCCATGGATATTAAAATACATTCTCTTTAGAGAGGAAAGACCTTGACAGAAAAGCAATCACCTCTCACCCTTTTTCTATTGCAGAATATCATTCTTCCAAATAGATTATTCATATAATCTGTTATCTGTTGCACCATGTTGCATTTTGCTGCTTTTGTTTCGTTTTGTTTTCACTGAAATCAAGTTACACTCCATTCTCACTTTCTTTTCCCTTTTGTCTACACAAAGTCTAACATTCTTTGGGCTTCTTTCTCTTTTAATATGCTCTTCTACTTGTGCTACTTCTACCCTTGCTAGGAATTTTC
Source organism: Tinamus guttatus (assembly GCF_000705375.1). Next base: position 287,387 of record NW_010583430.1, read on the forward strand.
TTCCTCCTTGTGTTGCAACACCTCATCTCTTTCAGACCTTTCTAGGAGAGAGCCTGTAATTGAGTTTATTCTTTACACAAGATAACTGTAATTAACAAGTGTAAAAGTCTTTGAATTAAGTTGCCACAGATAGCTGGGCTCCTGAGACTGACTTTACGCCTTTTAAACAGTGACAAAATAAAGCGAGCCTTAAATTGTGCTTGCAGAGAACCAGTGATAGGACTAATTAAGTGTGCTATCCTGATTCCTCAAATTCCTATGTAAGTCCCACTGGATGAAAACAATTTTTTGCAGTCAAGTTGTGGACAGCATAACTGCAATCAGATAAACAAGTGTACATGTATGGTTAATTACAGTCGTATTAGAGACATGATCTATGTTTTCAAAAGCAAGATAGCCATAAAGGTTTATTTCTAGCTTTCTTAAATGTCAGCACTGCACTTCCCTGCTAAACAGAACAGGAAGGAGAAGCCTTAAGATGATTTGAATGTGCACACATGGTTGTGGCAGTTATTTTGTACATATCACTGGCTCCTTGCTAAAGTCCAAAAAAACATGTCAAATACTTTTATATGATATCTGACCGATGAACAGGATGAATGAAGACAACCTTTCAAGGCTGGAGCCTAAACGTAGTCTGTTCTTTAGATGTCTATATTATGTTGCTGATATTGAATATCACTCAAGCTGCAGACACTCATGAACTCATAAAAATTATCTTTCAAAGAGGTATATTTTGCTGAGCTTGAGTAGTTCTCTTTTTTTTAAAAAAAAAAAAAATCTGCTTACATTCTTGCTGTTTTTCAGGATTTATAAAGGCCTGTAAAATACTGAAGGTTTCTCCATGAATACACATTTGTTCTTCTGTGGTTTCATATGACTTGTCATTTACACATCTACTTTCCTGATATTCCAAAGAGGATGAGGAGAAAGTGGGTGAGAGACTAAGCAAAGTTGTGCTGATCTCACCTTGCAGTAGACAGGCTGAAAAATAGCAACCTACAATTCATGTTTTGTTATGGATTTACTACCTAAGAGCTGTGTTCAATGATTACAGACCATCCCCAAAAAAAGGCTCATGTCCTACAGTTTGACTTTTAGCCCTGTCATAAGAGTGTCCATACAACCTGCCTGCCACTGTTCCCAAAGCAGGGCAGTTACAGTGTTAGGTAACTTGGGCTTGAAACTATTGAGCCCCCTGAATTTTGTAAATTGAGAACTGAGAGAATTACTCAATGAATTGTACCTGAAAGAATTATTATTGTTCCTATGCCTATTTTACTCCTAAATTTAAAGAAAGTGATTCAGATTTTCTCACAAGTGTCTTGCCTCAGCATTTTTCTGCAGTATCTATGTTAAATTGGTACATATTTGCCCTTAAGAGAGTTGAGGATTTAACTTCCTTTAATATAAGTATTTCCTTAAGAGATATTACAGTCAAAATCAAGAGTATGTTGAGTTTTTCTGCTGTTTATCTGGACTTCATTATTCCCACATTTTTCTGGTGAAATAGCTATTTTACTGTGTATATAAAATCCAGTCTATCATTTGGATTATATTGACTAGTTATTCAAAGAAAATATGGTTGAAGCTGGGAAGTGTTAAATAAATGATGAAAAATGCTTAAGCAAAGCAGCAAAATCAAGTTTTGGTTGAGAAATTATGGTGAACAGCATCACTATTCTTCCTGGAATAGGGCTCTGAGGAATACCAACAGCCAGGTTTCAGTCTCATTGGTGAGTAAGTCATTCATTTCTTTAGAAAGATTATCATTCTTCCTACTGTTGTTTGTTCTTTCTATGGTTCATTGTGCCTAGTGATGTAATATCTCACACATTTCCCTGATGTAGTCAAATCTCAGCAGAATACTTTGCTTTTCCATCAAATTGGGTTCTGCTACTAGACATATTTGCTTTACCTCATGATTCCTGTGTTTAGACCAGCATTTTCTCTTGCTTATTCTTTGATATTGCTTTCTTTGGTATACAGCATTTACAGAATAACTTTATATATAACTTCTGTCATCCATGGCCACTTTTGCTACTTTTACCCCATGCTATTGTGTATCACTGTGCTGAATTAGCTTTGTGGGAGAGAGGGGGGTCAAAACAGGAAGTGATCATTTCTGGAGAAAATACAGTGAATAACTTTTATTTTTATTCAACTTTAATATTATTTATTTTGATTCATCACCAACCCAGTTACCTAAACCCCCAGGTCAGCATACCAAATGCTCACCAGTAGAGTCACAGACAGAAATATCGATGTTATAATCGGTTTAGCTCCTTGACTGAGAGTCATGAAGCTGAGTCTGGCAGTAGTTTTCCACCTCTTTCAGTAATTGGTTTAGCTCCTTGACTGACAGTCATGAAGCTGAGTCTGGTCCAGCAGTAGTTTTCCACCTCTTTCAGTAATGTTTTCAGTACTCATAGTTATTGACTTGAACTTCCAACATTTTCAGCAGAAATCAACTTTAATCCCTACTAACATATTTCTAGATTTAGATGAAAATGGGTCTGTTCCTGCTTCATCTCCATTAACTTCATCTCATATCTCCTCTTCTAAACATAATGTAGTGTCAATGGAAGGATATCTCTATGTTTCAGCAGTACTAAAGAAGCAACTAACCTCTTTCTAATGTGGGCTATTTTATTCTACTTCTGGGCAGATGTCTACCAAAAATAATTACTAAGTAGCGCATTGTGCTTTGTTTTGCTGTAAAGGAAATGTAAATCAATAGACTATTTCCATAATGTAGCTCATTATTCCTCTGTATTTAGATTCAAATTAAATATGAATTAATACCCAAATGTTATATTTTCCTGAGTAAAAAAAAAAAAAATCCTACTTTAATGTGCATTATGCAGCTTTATTTAGCCTTCTCCAGCTAGCAAAGATCCACACAGTTATTTGTCAAGCATGGGTGTCTAAGGATGGTGGTAAGATGAAGGTAGAAGAGAACAACACAAGTGTAAGGTCTCCTTTCATTGCCTCATCCTTTCGCAAACAACCTCGAATGTCTGAGCAAAGTGCATCACAGTTAAAGATGCCTTTAGAGATGTACAAAGATGCCTGTCCTTATGTAGTAGCAACTGGCCTTGCTAGGTCTATATATATTAGCAAATGGTGGTTTGAAATGTGTGTATATATTCAGCCTCAGTCATTGAGGGGGAGATAACAAAAATTTCTGCCTGTAACATAAAACTAATAAACATCTTATCAAGAATCTTCGAATGAGTCTGCTCTTAAACAATGCTCTTCTGACAGAATTCATGAAAATGCTGTGATTTCTGCCTGTATCCTGCCAATGTTAATTGTAGGGCACATTAGGGAACTGAGGGCTTAACTCTTACGAGAAGCTTTAAGTAATTACAGCAAGACAATTATTGAGTTCAGTATTTTATAAGCACTGAAGTCCCCCATTATCTGACAATAACGAATGATACCTCAAAAAAAAACGGTTAATAAAATTCAGCTTTATCAATGTTTTATTTACAAAAACAGAAACAAAATAGAGGTAATTTCTTCAGGTAAATTCAAAAATTAGATAATGGAAGCAGCCTCTGCCAATTAGTATCTGTATTTTCCCAAACAGAAAGAATAAAGTTTGCTACTGCTTTTCCATATACTTCTTCTGATATAAACCTTTGCCAGATCTCTGATGGGTTCCTTGTGAAGGATATAAATAAGTATATGGAAAACAGAGCAAACTCTATTCTTTCTGTTTGGGAAAATACAGATACTAATTGGCAGAGGCTGCTTCCATCACTTCTGGAAAAGAGTTCTGATCAGTATGATTTTAAAATATACATTCAGAAGTATCAAGTTGTCCTACTGCTGGAGATGAGCTTTGACCTCTTGTTCTTTGAATTCAAATAAAAATAATTTGAACACAATGAATATTCAGTTGCCAGCTGATTACTGTTCTAGTTGAAATGCCAGGTCTCAAACAAGTGAGACATTTTACTTGTTTTGGCTGTGTCATGTTCAGCTTTTCTAGTTTCTAATGATTATGAAGGGTTTTGAATCTCATTTGTGACCCTACTTAGGAATACCTCACCTCAGGCTACAAAAATCACATTGCAGAAACACAGAATCACAGAACAGTTGAAATTATAAGGGACCTCTAGAGATCATCTAATCAAACCAATCCTGTTGAAGCAGGGTCACCTAGAACATGTTGCACAAAACTGTGTCCAGAAGGATTTTGAATATATCCCGAAAAGGAAACTCCACAACTTCTCTGGGCAACCTGTGTCAGTGCTCTGTCACCCTCATAGTAAAGATTTTTTTTTTCTCATCTTCATATAGAACTTTTGTGTTTCAGTTTGTTCCCATTGTTTCTTGTCTTTTCACTGGCCATTGAAAATACTCTGGTGGCTTCCTCTTCAGGCTCTCTTGTCAGATATTTGTACATACTGATAAGATCCCCTCTCAGCCTTCTCTTCACTGGTGTAAGCAGGCCTCACCCTTTTCTTATAGAAGAGACTCCTCTAATCATCTTCGTAGTCCTGTGTTGGACTCTCTCCAGTAGCCACACGTCTCTCTTGCACCAGGGAGCCCAGAACTGAACACAGCACTCAAGATGTGACCTCATCAGGGCTGAGTACATGGACAGGATCACCTTCCTCAACCTGCTGGCAACATTCTTCATAACGCATCCTAGGATACCATTGCCACAATGGCACACTGTTGGCTCATGTTCAGCTTGTCCATCAGAATTCCCACGTCCTTCTCTGTAGAGCTGCTTTCCAATAGATCAGTCCCTAGCCCGTTCTGCTGCCTGGGTTTAGTCCTCCCTAGGTGCAGGACACCACACTTACCTTGGTTGAACTTCATGAGGTTCCTCTCTGATCAACTCTCCATCCTGTTAGGGTCTCTTTGAATGGCAGCACAGCCTTCTGGTGTCTTCTGGTGATAAGAAAATTTCAGAACATCATCAATTAGAAGAATGTTTCTGAAAAATTCTTATCTTCATTACTGTTTTTAGTGTCCATTCCTTAATTAAACTTTGAAATAAATTTAACCTTGCAGCATGTAGTGAGTCCAGTGTTAACCACTGATTAACCACTGGTTAATACCAGAAGTAAAACAGACATTATTATTTTTTTTTTAATTACAAAGCTCCATTTTACTAATAGTCCATATCGATAGTAACATATGCAAAAAAAAATTAAGCTTCTTCAGATTTTTCAGTCTCTCCCTATGTGTCTCAGTCCTTACACAGCAGGAGTATAGTAAATTGGGAAGCAAATATAGAAATGCAGCAATATTGGCACAAACTCTGCTGACTTCCAGCCAATTATTTGATCATTCACAGTTACAAAAAATCAGAATGACTATTTCTTGTTTTATATTCAATCAAAGGAGCTCAGAAACAAAGTACAATGTTTTTCAATAACTGTTATTCTCTTTTATCTCACCTATCTCATTGCAGGTGGGTGGTCTGATGAAATTATTAGTTTGAATTAAACAATAAAGGCTTTTCATGTTTTCAGAGCTTTGTAAACCAAATGTCAGATGCTGAAGCATTTAGATGGACACCAGAGTAAAACCAAGCATAGCTTCACCTCCTTCTTCACAGAAACTCCTCTTGCTGCTCATCACATTGACATTATGACAGTTACCTTTTCCAGTGAAAGAGAATCAGTGTTTGTTCAAAACTCTATACAGATGACATTCCTAAGCTAATAGAGCACTTGCATATATAGTTATATTTAAACATGTGTAGGGCTACTTCAAAGCCAACTGGCATATTTGCATGCCTGAAGACTTGGATGTCTTGGTTGTTAAGGCCTGAGATCTAAACCCTTTGAAGTCAGTGACAGGTCTGTATTACTGTTTTTCAATAGTCCTTAAATGAGATCCATCATCAGTTAGAAATACCTGTTGCACACAGACATCACAAAAATTGCCTATAGGGTCTAAATATTCTTGGAAACAAAGCTAAGGGCCAGATATTGTCCTGTGACTGTAAAAAGGATAGACAAAAATGCTAGTAAGGAGTAGGAATGCAATCTTTCATGATCTCGCTTTGTGATCAAACTCAGAACAATTATTTAAAACACAAGTTCAGCCACTTCCAAAAACTTACAATGTCAGTGAAATTTTGTAGAAAAAAAAAAGACACTCTGTAGGCAGGTATAAAGCATACAGTTAAAGTGATGTTTATACTTTGTCTGATTATATCAATCTGAATATTGTAATTAATATTTATAAAAATGAACATCGTGTAACCAAATTTTGGGGCTATAGTTCAACAGAAACAGAAATTTTCCAATATTAATATTACTAAGATTACAAAAGCTTATTGTGTGTGGATGTGTACACTGAAAAAGGTCTTACAAGCAAGTAATTAGAATCTCAAAAAAAAAAAAAAAAAAGGAATCATAATTTTGTGAATATTTGCAGACTCAGACTTACAAAGAAAAATCAATGATCATTGTGTTTTTCTCTCTCCAAATCATACTTCAAGATCTATTAAAAAATAGGAAACAAAGTTTTTAGTACATGAATTCTAAAGCTGCAGACAATCAATGCTGATTAGATTTACAGTTTAACTGTGTTTTTTATACTTTTCATCAGAACGTTTTCTCCTGGATTATGGTTCTGGACAGATCTATACAATAGGAATTGCTTTAATCTCATTTATTGACAGGCTGACTACTACCATGCAATGCAATTTTGCTCTCACAAAGCCCAATATTTCTTCTCTCCTTCATTTGTGGCAAAACTCACTCGGTTTGAAGTGAATGACATTTTACAGTAATTCACCACCAGCAGGACTCAAGTTGTGAATTTTCTGATTGATTTCTATCTAAGGAATAATCATTTGCATTGCTATGTATTTGATGCCTCAGTGAACAACAAAATTATATAATGTATGCTAACAGTTGACATCTGCATGCATCTTTGCCAAGTCTTCCAGGAACTGTTTGTGAATACCACCCAAACCAGAAAAAAAAAAAAAAAAAAAAAAAAAAAAAAGAAGACATTGTTAAATGGAATAGGGACACATTTTCTACTCTAGTACAGTATATATTACTCTTGTGGTGTTATCTGTCAAAAGGTCAAGTGATACGTATAGTTTAGTGACAGTACATATCACTTACACCTGAGGGTCATGAAGGACTGCGGTTAGCTGTAATTTATACACAGGTGGAGTTTGCTGAAATGATTGAGTGCTTCTTGCTGAACCTCAAAGGGTATCAAAACTACAAAAGATATCAAAATTCAGTTCTGCCTGTCCCTGTAGGTAAGACTAAGACTTCTTTGCTCCCTTGCATATTTTTTCCCAGCAGGTTTACATTAAAAATAAAAAAATAAATAGATAAATAAATCTTGTCTGACTATAGCTGAAGCAGAATCCAGAATAATCTTATTGTAGGGCTCTGAAAATGGGAATGCACTCTGTAAAACAACTATGAAATTGTTTCTGAGAATTTTATAAACAAACATGGGAGCTGAGTTTACTATAAAGATCTGTCAAATCATACTCTAATAAAGAAAAAATAATGAAATAAACAGCCCAGTGACTGAAAGAATGGTCTGAGAAGAAATGTGTTCAGAAATTGAATTACTTCATATTGACTAAGTTTATGTGTATGCAGTTAATACACTGATTACATAATTGGGATTAGTAAATCGCCAGGCAGCAACTAAGGTTTAATCTACTTCTGAGTTATTTCTAATCCACTCTCTGACAAAACAGAACCCCTGAACTAAGTGGAAACATAGCTTTAAACATGTATTTAATTACTACTACTACTACATATAAAACATGTATTACTATAAGAGCAATAATTTAATTGCTCTTATAATTACTTTATCTTTTCTGCTTAGTTTTAATTTAGAATTATTAACACAGGAGTCACTTAATGGTGCAGAGGCCGAGGACATCAGCACGAATCTCTCACTGCTCTTGCACTGCGCTGTCAGCATCTCAGCTGCTGCTTCTGATGTCTGACACATCTGCAATGTAGATACCACCTGGCCTCTCACATGGGCTCTCTAATATTTTTCATCACTGCCAGCCCATCCTGAGACGGAGCAGTGCTGTAGGCAGCTCTGAAGTCATGCACCCATACGAATGCAGGGCTCTGCCCATAGTAGTAAATCCTGTTCCTGACATCTTATGGATGATTTCAGACACACAGAAATAAGTATGATACAGTAACATACAAAACACAAAATTTCCAAGTCATAATCAAAATCCGGTGATGTCTAAATCCCAATCTATATACTACAGGGCTCCTGTAAGAGGAATAATCTTAATTAAATTGGTCAGAATGCATTTATTATTCAAAAGAGCAGTTTAGTCATGTAATATATTATCAATATCATATACAAACCAGAAAGACATTTAAGGATATTTTTTCTCTCTACATTCTTTTGAAAGTTTACATAAAATATTTTTTTCTAACAAAATCTACCATTACGGAAGATTCTGCAACCCACCACCTCAGGATTTAATTTACATGATTGCTTCCTGCTGGGAGATTTTTTTCCCTCTGTTTTATTAATTCACATGTGATTTTCCCATCTCCAATGAAATGTGAGAAGACAGAGATAATAGTCTCTGTCATTTGATTATAAAAATGAACAAATAAAGAGAAAGAACATATGAACAGCAAGTGATAATCTGAGTTATACTTTTTTCCTCTTTAACTGTTTATCTGCCTTCCTACCTTAAATTATTTTTGGGAACACCAGGCTAAATCAAACTCCAACATCTTTATGTGCTCATTTTCACTTCAGTTTTCATGATAGGAAAAAATACATAGAGCTACCAAGCATGCATCTCTCTGTCATACTATCTTCTGTAAAAGTCAGAAATCAAATTTATATAAACAAACTACTGCTTTAATTATTCACTAAAAAACTGAGTTCCATACATGCAGTGTATAAAAGTCTATGGCCCGTGCCCATAACCTGAAAAATTTGGTCCTGTGCTCCTTAAAATATATTTCAAAGATTGTTTGTGCAATATTTCACATTCATAAATAATATTCTTTGTTATTTACAAACACTCTTTTAAGATTCATGCTGAGGTCAGTGCGAATCTTTCAAAGATAAAATCAGAAGATGATAGCTTCATCACAAAAAATGTACATACATACATAAATTCTAGAGCTCTAGAAGGAAGGGGGGCCCAAGAGAGCTGGTTAGTTTTCAAGCAGCACTTCCTCCACGCCCAGCAACAGTGCATCCCTGTGTGTAGGAAGGGAGGCAGAGGGGGCAGGCGACCTGCGTGGATGAGCCGGGAGCTTGTGGCAATGCTCAAGCAGAAGGTGACAGTATACAGAATGTGGAAAAAAGGACAGGCCCCCTGGGAGAAATACAGGAAAGTAGTCAGGGAATGCAGAGATGCAACAAGGAAAGCTAAGGCATGGTTGGAACGCAATCTGGCAAGGGACATTAAAAATAACAAGAAAAATTTCTTTAAATACATTAACAGCAAAAGGAAAATCAGGGAAAACGTGGGTCCGCTGGCGGACGGGATGGGCACCCTGGTTGCAAATAACCATCATCTTTGAAAGATCCTGGAGGACGGGGGAGGTGCCGGCAGACTGGAAGAAGGCCAATGTCACGCCAGTCTTCAAAAAAGGCAAGAAGGAGGACCCAGGCAACTACAGGCCAGTCAGCCTCACCTCCGTCCCCGGAAAAGTGATGGAACGGCTCATACTGGCCGTTGTCTCCAGGCATATGGAGGACTAGAAGGTGCTCAAGAGTAGCCAGCATGGATTCACCAAGGGGAAATCTTGCTTGACTAACCTGATAGCCTTCTATGATGAAATGACCAGCTGGATAGACGAGGGGAGAGCAGTGGATGTCGTCTACCTCGACTTCACCAAGGCTGTTGACACCGTCTCAGAAGGCTGAGAGGGGATCTAATCAGTGCCTATAAGTACCTCAAGGGAGGGAGTGCAGAGAATGGTGCTGGTCTCTTTTCAGTGGTGGCCACTGATAGGACTAGAGGAAATGGTCAGAAACTGAAGCACCAAAAGTTCCACAGGAACTTAAGGAAAAATTTCTTAACAGTGAGGGTGACAGAGCACTGGAACAGGCTGCCCAGAGAGGTTGTGGAGTCTCCTTCTCTGGAGATCTTCAAAACCCGCTTGGACGCAGTACTGTGCCACGTGCTCTAGGTGACCCTGCGTGTGCAGGGCGGGGTTGGACTAGATGATCTCTAGAGGTCCCTTCCAACCCTAAGCATTCTATGATTCTATGATTCTATGATTCTATGATTATAAATTTACATATGTCTGTGAATATTAAATATCAACGTGCACTGCAAATATTGAAAAAATAATCTTATGTAAGATACAGTTTATAAATATATCTTGTATTAGATTTATATATTCAGAAAGACATCGCTTTTCAGTTTTATCCACATGGTTCAATTACTGCAATTAGAGTATTTCAAATCTTCCTAACTTACTGATTTAAACTATCTAGAAGGGATATGGTTTCAATCTTATGAATCTGTCATCCTAGTGTAAAATATATCTGTGCATGTGAGATGAGAATCAAATGCAGTGTGTGTAATACCACTAACCACAGATGGCTTAGGAGGCTGAAGCTAATCTGTCTGGAGCAATCTTTCTCGTATGGCAATTTAGCAGTGAGATCCAGAGCTCACCAGAGATTTTATTTTTCCAAAAAAATCTGTACAAAGAAGAATTTCCTACTAATGAATGATGTCAAGCTTTTCACAATGGAAAATGATGTTTACTGACATTAAGTGGAAATTCTGTAATTTTGTATAGGCTGAAAGACTTCAGACCAATCTGGAGAAACCAACAATAAAAGAGTATGAATATATTTTATTATTCATAATTCTTTAATCACTAGGTTTACTACTAGGATTGATGTCAAAGGAATAAATTAAGATCTAACAGAGAGATACTTTGTGATACTTTTATTCACAGGGAAGAGGCAGAAGGAAAGTACTGTAATATGCTCCAGAAACGCAAAAACAAGGTGTATTTTGAACAAGTGAGGCATACTTATTCTTTCTTTCATATTTCCAGTGAAAATCATCAAAGTATTTTTATCTGCATCTGGATATGGATTTAACCTGCTTTTTTCCTTAATGCCTGTACATTATTCCAGCCGTTATTTACACTATGATTTCTTTTATATCAATCACAAAACAGAAGCATCATTGGCCTTTTTTTCATTGAATATATAAGAACAACCAGTAATAATGAAATACAAGAGGTAGCAGCAGATCCTCAAAGAGTTAAAAATCTAGAAGTGCTTTCAGGCACAACAGTTATGCTCAGGGAGCATACTGGTGTGGCTGCCTCCCTTGTCCTTGTACGAGTCCATCCCCTTTGCCAGATGTAGAGCAGAAGGAGAACAAATCTGTCCGGTCAACAGGGATACTGAATATGCATATGCTTCATGCTGCCTTTATTTCTTCCTATCCAAGAGCAGAGGTATCCTCACCACACATAAATGGAAATGTAAGTTCTCTGTTATTTCCAAATGCACAAAACCAAGGTAACATCATAGCTCTTACTCTGAAGAACATTTTACATTGTGGCATCTCCTCGCCTCAACATATTGTAGAAAACTAACATGTATTTATTAAAGTATAGAAACCATAAAAAGTGACTAATGCAATAATAAAGGTACATTTGCAACAGCATGAGAGCTAGATGGCTGTATCAGAGAACGAGATTTTTCTTGCAAGGTAGTTATATAGATTTTGGTATAGTGTATCACAAATCAGGGAGTGTAAAAATAGCTCAGTTTATTTTTTTTAGGTCATTTCTTTCCTTGGATATTGTAACAGCACTGCAAACTTGTATGAGACAAAATATGACTGGTCATTGTGCACTGACTACCAACCTGAATGGTGAGAAAAAACTACAGAATACAGGCCTGTCTGTTGAGGTCCAAGGGTTCATTAACAAGGTTAACTTCTCCAAAGAGAAATTTTTTGAGAAGGAATAAGGAGAGACCATTAGACTGAACTATAGAGGTAATATTGATATAAGTAATTACTTGTGCCTCAGGACAAAATTATTAAGTCCTTCATATGGAATCTTCATAAGGCTATTTTAGATTCATGGAAGCCATTTGGGGGGGCTTCTGAATAAAGGCTGGTTTTCCTTCAAAATACTGAAATAACTGATTACTGATTGTTTTTTATAACCATAACTAAATTTTCATCAGTATGGTTATATTTATTATCAAAAATACTGTGCATTAGAAATGACAGTCAGATTCCAATAACCAGCCTGACAGCAGAAATAACATTCAAGACTACGAATTCAAAAATATTTATTGCTCTTACTGACGGTAATTGACTGTGGAGTTGCAAACTCATATTATCTTACAAACCAGAAAAAGTAGCATTTACTGACAGATATTAGGTAGAAATCTGGAGTATACCTGGCTGTCAGTGGTATGCCCAGCTTTTTTCTGTGAACTGTTTGGACACATTGCCAATTATTCCTCTCTGTGAGTTTTAAGTAACCAGATATGCTGAGTGGTGGAACATAGGAAGTAATATATTACATATGTAACAGAGGCTTTAATACTTTGAAATTTTTAATCTTTATACTGGATCCTTCTGATTATTAAACAATTAATATGGTCAGTGAGAAGGAAGGGAGGAAGGAAGGAAGGAAGGAAGGAAGGAAGGAAGGAAGGAAGGAAGGAAGGAAGGAAGGAAGGAAGGAAGGAAGGAACCTCTGTTTTATAACTTGGACATTAATACCATGAACCTAATACACAAATGCCCTTGAAAAAAATACAAGAAAATACAAGAAAAAAATACAAGAAAAATACCAGAAAAAAAAACAAAAAATACAAGAAAAAAACACAGTGGTGTTCTTATGGTTGTCTTTGATTTACACTGAAGAATGTTCTCACTCTTTATGACAAAAGCTCTGAAACAGGTAAAGAGAAAGCAAAATAAGGTAATAACTACATTCCATAGCTGGTGAAAGCTTAGTTTAACTTTGTCCTGAGGAACAGAGACCAGAGCTAGTAGCAGGACCTGGAAAATAGATGCCAAAGTAGCAACACTGCGATGGAAGCTCACAAGACCAGATTCCTGTTTCAACCAAACTGTTGATGGTTTAGTGCAGTTTCGTGGGATTGGCTTTGTTACATTTCCACATGTAATTTTAAAATGACTTAAAATTTAGAATGTGGTTTATAATTTCTTGCAGTCTGGACTGAAATGACAAAAGAGACACAAAATCAGTGAATCATTGACCTCCTTCCTCATGCTCTCCAAGAACCTTGAAATTTTGCAACCTTTTTTTGATTACAGTGAGTGGTGAAATCTCTGTGATATTTGACTGGTCACCAGAAAATTGTGTATAATCTCTCAGTGATTTTTCTAACAGCTTGATTTCGACACACAGTATTATCACTCATTTAATTTAATCTTGCATATGATGAATCTGTTTGTAATTTCTAGTAACAAAATTTCTAGTAACAAAAAATTTCTGGTAACAAAATGATTTCATAATATGCAGTATTTCAAGAAAGCTCATGTTTTACATTCTGATAAGCTAAAAAAATATAAACGATCAATAAGATTTATCGATAAAATAGACAGTGACTCTAATAAAAAATATAAATAAATATTAATAAGATAGAACAATATGAAGATAGAAGGCAGATTTTTTCAAATTCTAAATATATAATTTTATCACATCATATAAATTAAAAAATGCTTTACTTAATATATTATCATAAACCCATACTATTCGTGGTTTTCAGCATAGCATCCGTACCACTACACACTTTCAAGATTCCAAAGCCAAAAATACTCTGCTGGTTTACTGTTTCCTTTTGAATATGCCTAATATTTTGAAAATCCAATCATCTCTTCAAATATATTCAAATAAAAACTGTAAGAAAACTATGTTTGAAGTCTAATCCCAAATCAATAACACTACTGGGGACTAAGGTACATGTTATCTGCTGGTCAGTGCAGAAGGGAAATATTGCTCTGAATCATTCTGCAGGGACCATGCTTATGGTCCTCATTCCCTCCTGGTGATATTTAGAGACTTGGACAGAGAATGTCTGTCCACTTCCAGCCTCAGCACTTCACTCTCTTTTCCATAGTAACTACAGCAGAAGTGGGGTAACAGGTAACTAACTCTACACTTCATTTATACCCAGCTGCTTAAGTAATACTAGCATAACAAAATAGTGATCTCATTCTAAAGTTCTGCTGACATAATGTTGGTCAAGATAAACTTCTTAGAATTTTTAGGGAAAAATAGAAAAAGAAAACAGGACTTCAGTGGAAATAAAAAATTTCTCTCACTTTAGTATCTTGTTTTGAAAGGCTAATGTTTCCAAGTGTTGACATCATTTCACATATAAATACTTCTTCCCTCATTAAGAAACCTTTCAATTCTTCCTGTTTCATAATCTGAGGCTTCTCTATCTTTTATTAAAAAAAAAGAATTATGCTGTCCGAGCTACATAATGGCCCTCATCCAAAACATACTGAGTTCAATAGCAGTCACATCTACATCATACTCAACATACCTGAATGAAACTAAAATCAGTGGGAAACCTGGTTTAATGGGTTTTATTGCAACTGTCAATATAACATTTATTATTTAAATAGATTCCATCTCCATTTTTGGAAAAAATTGGGGAGGTTGTGTCAATCAGTTTTTTGAGAATTGCTAGGAGGCTCAGAAGTGTTACATTTAGCAAATGGGTCTCTTCAAGAAATTGAATCTCCTTTGTAGCAGTATTGGTCATATACTATAATTTTATGTTATTTTACTTATATATTTATTTTAACAGTAATAGTTTTCAATTTGGACTATGCTAAGTAAGTTTATCCTTTTAGATTATCTACTGATTATTTTACCAATAGTATTTCCATTTTACTGTCAATGGACTCACCACAGAAATCAAACTACCCATTGCTTAAAAAAAAAAAAAAAAAGGTTCATTTCTGAGTTGTTGTTTATTTCCCTTCATTATAAATGATTTATGTGATTCATTAGATTGTGGTAATTATCATTTTAGACTCATAATTCTGTTATTTATGCAAGCTCTGCTGGTGTTGATGAAATACACTGTTATTTATAAGACAGGGTGGATTAGTTGTAAGTACATGATAATGAAGTCAGGCAAATTTTCTTTAAGGGACAGAAAAATCCATTGCAATTTATTCCTAAATATACCATAGTTTGATAATACAAAACAATGGCATAGTCTCTTCAGTTTCTAGAATATAACCATTGAGAGAAAAGAGCTTTATCCCATTACTTTATGATTTTTAAAATCAGCCATATGATTCTAAAATCAACGTGAATAAATACACAAACACCACATCATCATTAGTATAAAGAAACGATGGACCAATTTATCACATAACTACAGATAGATATTGAATGGTGTGTGAACTGACATATGACTCCACTTTGTCCTTGTATCTTCTTCTTTTCCCACCCTTTCCCTTCCCATTCCTGAACTGGCCCATTACTTGCTTGAATTTGTTAGTAATAATTTCAAGCAGAAGAAAAAAACTGACCAGCAAACTAAAAATTGTGTAATCCTTTGTATTTTCAAAAAGTAATATGTTCTCTTACACTGAAGTGGAAAATATGGTTTCGATTTTAAATTTTCAACTTTTTCCCTCCTCTTTGGAAGTCTAACTTTATTAGTTAAAAGAGGTTTTTGGGGAAAATATCCTCTTAAAAACTCCCCTAGGACACCAGCGGGAGGTTTCGATGAGAAGATTGTCAAGTAGAAACATTATTTCTCTTGAGATTTCTTTCTTTCTTCTTCTTCTTTTTTTTTTTTTTAAGCATCCAACTAAAATAAATAAATAAATAAAATGGCTTCATGCTAGGAAAAGGGCTTTTTTATAGCCAAGTAAGTTGTAGTGGAGATATTTTTTAAATTAATATGAGTCAAACTAATCAGTAGGGAAGTTAAATTCTTACAAAGGCAATCTGGCTAGGAGTTTACATCTCTGGCAGCAGGGGAAAGAAACTTCTCTTTTTTTTTTTTTTAGTTAATTGTTCTGAGTTACAGTCTGAGTGCATCTGACATTTATTTTTTGCAGCCTGCATAGGTGCGATATTTATCATTATTGTTTAGATTTATACTTACAACTGAAACCAAGTACACCAATTGAGAGTCCAAGAAAAAGATAATACTCTAATTCATTCAAAGAAGGTAGTCCTGGAGTGTGTTAGAAGCAATTATGAAAACATTTTTTAAGGTGCTGGTCTAAGGTAATCTCAAGTTTAGTTGATTTAGCACTTTGTACTCTATAGGCATGCCACTGTGTCTTACCCAAATTTCTTTATTTTTGGCTTGTCTACACAGTGTGACTGAGATGTCAGAGCTGAGACCCACGCTGCAGTCACCACAGTTTAACAAGTTGCCCTGCACCAGGCAAACAGCAGCAATGTGGTCCTATCCATGTGTCCTGTGGGATGCAGTCAGCTTCATTTGTAGCAAATGAAAAACCTCACATCCATGATGAATCAGTGAAGTTACTAATAATTTACTTATGGATACAAGTCTTAAAACATGTCAGCATGAATTTGGTCACAGGATGCATGTACTATTATTTAAAACACAATTTTAAATAATAATTAATAAATGGTCCAGAAAATTGATGAGAAGAAATGGTTGTGGGAGGGTTAGTTGTTTTTATACGGAGCAGGACAGGCTTATCTGTAAGAAGAGAGCAATAATATATTGTGATTATTGCACTGATGTAGTCTGGCTATTAACTTGCTAATTTACCCTCCTGGTTTCAGCACTTTTCGAAAAGTGGAGAGGCAGGTACAGTGACAGCAGACTAGTGCATATTTGGGAAAAATGCTGCATTGTTTGGGGCAGTAAAAAATGGAAATAGTTGTGCTCACTTATCAGGATGTAATTTGTATTACTTGCAGTTTTAGCTCTAATCATCCAGTCTCTTTTTGTCCCACCACAGTGGATTATGTAAGATTTCATTTCTCTTCTCAGGAGTTAGTATATTTCCCCCAAAGCTCTGTATACACTAGCAACACTAATTTATGCTACAAATCACAGTTGTAATTTCCTATTGTACATGTAAATGGTAACTCCAGCTTTTTCGGTAACTAATGTCCCTTCCAATGAGCATTATTATACATACATACACTAATATGTATATACATATTTGGATGAACTGGGTATTCTTTCCTTTGATGGTGGCCTTTCATGACTTGCAGGGAGGGAAAACAACAACAGTAGCAAGATTTGTGAAGGTATGATTTACATAAGAGACATTTGCTCTCTAAGTTAGAAAACAATCTTTCCGTTCTGAACAAGCAATAAATTACATTGAAAATGGCTTGAAGAAGCAAAAGATTAGAGGTCAAAATTTCTGTTCATGTTTTATCAGTCATTTAAAAGGCAAAGTTACAAAGTGAGGCTGTTTTCATTTGATTAAATGGATTGTATTTGAGTATTATGAACTTTTTTTTTAATTAAACATATTGTAATCCTACTGGGAAAGCTGTTCTGTAATCATATTTGAGAGTCACAAAAATGAAGTTCAGGCTTTCATTCTTGATAAGATAATATCAAAATTTTCTATCATTTGCATATTTTTGCCATTCACCTCATATTTGAAAATTGCAGCTGAAACAAAAGGAAACTACTCTTCTTAAAATGATGCAAGTTAACCAATCTCTGCTTAAAAAGGATGTATTTTACAAAGCTCAACAAGAGCTGTGTCAAAAAACTTTTATTATTTTAACACGCTCTGCTGCTCTTATTCACGGTTGCCCTTATTCGTTGACTGGGAACCTTATTAGAAAAGAATAAGCTTTGCAAATGAGATAACTGAACACTTTTTTTTTTTTTTTTTTTTGTGGGGGTTGGAGGAGGGCAGAAGCTAATACATCTGCAATGTACTTTCATTTACTTGAGAAATGAAATTTTAGCTTTAATTATGAGGCTAGTTCAAAGTTTGGGGTGATATATCTTAGCAAAGTTGCGAAGTCTTAATAATATGAGATCTCAATAACCCTCTCTGCTCCATAGGGATATAATCTTTTTTTTTTTTTTTCCTCTGTGAATGGTAATATTTGTGTACATGTGTACAAAATGTGAATTTCTCATTTTACTAAAACTTTACTAGTATTTATTTTGCCTAAATCAGGGAGACTAATTGCATAAATAAAATAAGCCAAATGTACTCCATGTTACAGGCAGATGAAATACTTATTATTACATATTTCTATATTAGAAATCCGTATTCAGTTGTTCGCAATTTATGAAACATTAATGATTTGGCTTGAAACATTCTAAGAAACCTAAAGATACTTCAAGAAAATTCCTCATATGAATAATTTCAGCAAAAATAATTCAGTCATCTAAGGACAAAGCATGACAATTCTGTAACTGGATGTTTTGTCTGTCATATTAAAAAATATTATAAGTTTTAAAATACTTTAATATATTGTGGTCTTGAAACAGACACCAAAAGTCTAGATAATTTAAAGCAAAAAGCAAACAAACACACAAACAAAAACCCCTCAAATTTACAAACCTTTGAAAAACACCAGTTTCTGGAAGCACAGCAGAGATCCATTACATTTTGAAAGTAGTACCTTCAAGGACCTCTGCAAAACTGGTTGACATACCATTCACCTCTTATTCACTTAAGGTAGGGAGGAATTTTTGGAAGGGCTACTGAAAGTATTAATGCCCTCTTATGACTGAACCATACAAATATCTACTTTGGCACAAGCAGCTTGAAAGAAAATTAAAGCTGATAAAGCCTTTTATGATTGACTTTGCATTGACATTAATTCACACCATGTCATGCAATTGATACATCTAACTCCACTGCAGAGGCAGAAAGTCTTACTGATAGACAGAAGCTAATTGCTTGAGACAGTAGCTTCTTTAATTTATAGAGTTACATCTATGAAAATTCATTTACTTATGCCATTATATTAAGGAGCTTAGACCTTAAATGTATCAACACTACTGAAATAAAGCACAAAATCTTTTCTTTTTTATTTCAAAATCTACGAAGTTACACACATCAAAGAATGATTTCTGCAGAATCAAGTAAAATCAAGTAGTCCTGAGTGTAAAAAAATAAAAAATAAAAAATAAAAAATAAAGGCAAGATATTCCTTCCCAGAAGAACCTTGTCTCATTAATTGCACAAAGCAGGAAGATTATTGTATAATAAATGATATTGCTACGTGTACAACCTCTAGCTAATTTGTTTCAAAGGTTAGAAGATGTGAAGCAAATGTCTTGTAAAGAAGAGATGGAAAGTGCTCAGGTTAAAAACAGTGAATTCTATTCTGGGAAGCTGGCCTCTACAGGAGTTGCAGAGTATTTCAATGATGTCATGGATTTTTTTTTTTTTTATCATTTCTTCATTCTTTGAATGTTTTACTAGATATGGGAAGATAATCTTTATTCCTCATTTCCTAATAGCAAATCTTTGAATCTCTGAATACTGCTAGCTTGTTCCTCTCAGTCCCTGAAGTTTCCTGTATCTGTGAAATGGGAAAAATTATTCTCAATATACAGATATGCTATGAATAAAAATTAGTAATTATGACACCCAGAATTACTTCTTTAACAGTGAGACAAAGAGGTGAAAATTATCTATACATACATTTTCTATATCTATATATCTATTATCTATAATTATCTGAGCATTTTGTGGAATAATTGCCTGAAAAAAGGAAACTTAGAGAAAAACAGAAGTTTGGGCATTACAGAGGCGTGCTACACAGTTGCCACTTCCAGGATGGTTGGTGCGCACGGACTCTGCTCCTCCACGGTTCCCTGGGCAGCACAATCTGCCCTCCTCACAGCTGCAAAGGGGAGTAACGGAGGATGGAGCGGAGTGAAGACACCGCGGCCAAACTCTGTTGCACTCCCTGTGCTGGGCTGCTGATAAGCCGCACAGTAGCTGCCCAGTGGCAGATACACGATAACATGTCCGGTGCTGAGCCAGCAAAGGTGGCAAATCACTCCTTTTGGATAAACTTTGCTTGAACTTTGCTCATTATAAGCTCACTAAAATCCCTCCCAAAACCAAAAAACATTACAACCTCCATCCCAAAATTTACCAGCCTCCGAGATAGGACCACTCCTCACTGAGCACGCGCTCTAGATTTTTGATTGACTGTACTTTTAAACGAAAGTGAGAGACTTTTTCACCAATCAATAACAACTACAGTCACTCAAGCTCCACCTAAATGTAAATGGCTCTTTAAGATATAAATGTAAGAGACTCTAAATGTAAATTTCTTCTGCCTAAAGCACAGAGAACTTAACTGTGGCCTTAAACATTATAGATTGATTATCTACACCTATTTGAAAATTCCTATATCTTAGCAAAACTGAGATGCTGGTGGTTAATTTTTGACCCTGTCTATCTTGAAATTTTTTTTATGGTCTCTTTGGAAGACACCACTGGAAGCAACCCTGATTTTCCATTCTGAAATTTTAGACCACCTATCTAATACACACCTTATGTGACTTAAAGCTACATAAAGTTTGTTACTCTGATGTCCAAGTTGTTAGGATATGCAGTTTTTCTTCAACGAGGGATGTTGTGGTCTACTCTCACCTTTATTAATTAAATGGATCCATTCTGTGGAATTTGCGTTGCTTTACCAGAAAGAACTCTATGCGCTCTACCCCTTCTAAAAGTTCAGAGAATCACCATGAGCCACAAAATGTATTTTGAGTAAAATGGCCGTCAGACTGCTATACAACAAACACACTTCTATGTATTTTATTGCTTTTATATTTTTACTCTGCTTAGCGTTAGCAGTTTCCCGATTGATTTTTTGACCTGCAGTCATAGAGTATAAATTGCTGAGCTGAATTTAGTCTTTTACCTTGTACTTTATCTTTCTGTACATCATGGAAATGTCAACTGTATGAAAACCAAGATGGTTTTGTTTGTTTTTAATAAATTTAGTTACACAAACACAGAATAAATATTTTCCAGGTCACTCTTTTTAGGCAAAAAACCTTGCTTGGTATTACTCAAGGACCCCAAGAAGAAAAACTGGAAGCATCAAATTAAATATCAGTTTGAAAATCAGCCTTATATATGTTCTGTGGCTCATTAAACCTCTGAAAAATACACAATTGGACGTGGTCTTTCAAGAACACACACACATACACAAGCACATGCTTCAGAGGACTGATTCCTTATGCTCTTTTCTGATAGCTGCATGAAGCAACAGTATGTGCTTTCCTGAAACTTGCTTCATGCTTTAGGTAACTTTTGCTCTTAATCAGGAGGATGTTGTGAAAACAAACAAACAAACAAACAACAACAACAACAACAACAACAAAAACAGCAAAAACCATATGACAAGCTGTAGCACCTTATTGGTAACCCAGTATGAATTTTATAAACTTGAGGCACAAACCAGACCTACAACATGAAGTGTGATTCCCTATTTGGGTAATCAAGGCTTAGAGGTGAATTCTTCTGAAGCTCAGCATAAAAACCATCTGTGCTGAGTAGAGAAATTCCTAGAGTCGACTATTAGCAATGTCTGCATCAAAACACCGCCCTCCTTTATAGCTTAAGTGTCTGCATTAGGCAAGGAAACACCTTGAGTGTATCCCCTAGAGAGCTGGACAGTTGTGTCTTGCAAAAACAATCTTGTTGCTGGAACATTTGTTCAGAAAGGAGGAAAACTGAGGATGAGCACCGCACGGAACAGAGCTTTGATATCATGAGCTTCTGCATTTCAGAATAATAAAGCCATATCTGTCCTTGAGAGGGGCAACATCGCAACCCGCTGCAAGAGCTGGGCTGCTACATCAACAGAATGCAAGATTATAATGATGAAACATAACTTCAGCTTGATGAATTAATATTCTCCAGGACATGTTGAGCAGGAGTAATTTTGAAGTATTGACTCCCCAAACTATTTAATTTCTCCACAGACCATTTTCTAAATGTTAAATCTTATGCACTTCTCCTTAAAGAATTCTCAGTAGAAATACATGGGAAAATTAGATAGAATTTGAAAAGAAAGATCTGTATTTTCATAGCAACTTTTAATAAGTATTCTTTTTTCAGATGCCAATATCGGCCCCAACCTTAAACAGTTCTATCTCTAAATCATGTTATAAATTCTTGTAATCTAAACATGCATTGCTGTAATTCATGAACTTTTTCACAGAAGGCAGCACACCTTATCCAAATCCAGTGACTGAAAAGGTGTGCCGTGTCAAAAACACATGGTAAAAGCCACATCCACTTTATTCTTGTGCTAAAAAAAAACAAACAAATGAACAAAAAAACAAGCAACAATATTGAGAGCCTGTCATATTTTCTGTGGACATAAAATGCTGAACCTTAAACAACCAGGCCTCTGCAGAATTGGCGAACTCTCTATATGGATGAATATCCAGCTTAGCAGTCCGTTCAGCTGTTACTATGGTTACAGATTAAATCAGAGGTTAGAAAGGTGATCTGTGGTATGCATTTTGCCTTAACTGACAACACAAAAAAAGTTAGTTATCTTGGGGGACAGTTATATTTTTTAAAACAGATCAACTATCATACTTATGTTGTGTAAGAAAGCTTCAAAGTTTATGATTTTTTAAAAAAATAATGCTAAGAAACCAAATGTCTTGATGAAAAAATATAAATATTTTTTCCACTACTACACTTTTCAGAAGAAATGTTATCTGTATAAGTAAATATCCTAACCTCTAGGGTTCAGGGAACGATTTTTGAACTAATTCTTAAAGTGCGAAGAAAGCAATTAAAGATAATGGCAGGATTGTGACTTCTACATGATAAATGACTATATAATGTGTGTTATCTGATTAAATCCCAAATGGATTAGAATTTCAGTACTATTCTTTATTAAAGTATATTTCTGGATAAACCATGCTCATTTTAAACTTTGCTTTATCCATGACATTAAAGAAATCCAAGGTCTATCTCCTCAGAAGTGTACTGCTGTTTGACTCGGTCAAAAAAAAAAAAACAGATTAATACCATCCCTCCCCAAGAAGGTAAATTAAAAACTCATTTGATCTATATGAGTATATATAGAGAGTCTCGTAACTATGCTACTGAATTACTTAATAGATATCTGTGTATCTCTGAGACAAAGCTTATATGAAGAACATCTGTGTGAAGGGTCCTGTAAAGCTCAGGTGGGTGCTAGACAGCAGACCAGAAAACACAAGGGTTCTGCTTCAGGGCATCTGGGAAACTGATGCACAAAGCCTGTATTAATATAACTGAATTTTCCCTCATCCATTTGAAAGGGAAATGAAAGATCTGAAAGACAAACAAAGAAGAAAAAATTAATTGTTTTTTCAAATGTGTCTATACAAAGTTTTTTTCAGATATCACAATGTCTTACATGAAAAATAAGATCCATCTGAAAAAGAAAGGATAACACACGTGCCAACTATTGTCATTTACATTTTCAAAAATGTACACTGTATCCATGTTTAATAGAAGCCATAATGCAAGACAGACATCCAATACATTCTTAAGCATTATAAAAGGTGTGTGTCATGAGTTGAACTGATCTTTGTATCCTATTTGTAGGATAGATGAAAAGATAGAGAGTGTGGCTTAAAAAGGCACTTAGGAGGTACAGTATGATTGCTAGAGTGCATTAATGCAATATTTCAGAGCCATGAGAGGAATGGTGTAAGTCTGCTGAAGTAAATAGGTTTCTGTTAACTCATATAGAAGTGACTATTGATTAATAGTTACTGCAAGAAATAGGATGATACACTGCAACTTTCCCACATAACTTTCTATGGTGAATGTATATGTCTCCATGCACTTTACCACTTCAGACAATAATATCTAGTCTGCCCAAAGTCTGCCTCTACTTTTTTGCTTAACACTCTACATCTCAGATGACTCATCCAGCGTGGTTATTTCCGAGCATTCCCAGGCTCTGTACTTGTATTTCTGTATAAGATGTGACACAAGGCAGAAATATAATACATTCTATAGTTGCATCATCGTCATAAATTGAACTGATCTTAGTACTGTGTTGGGCAAATGAACAGGTGGCAGGCATAGTAGACAAAAAAAAAAAAGAAAGAAAAAGAGAGAGAGAGAGGTGAATTGAAGAAGAGCTTAGCAGATATGTCACAACTGCTAGCATGTATTCATGAAACAGTGTAAAGTAAGGGATCTTGCACTACTGGCTATAAAGCTGCTCATCCTGGAGAGAAGAAGTGAAATGCAGCAAGACGGCCAGAGCATTCTTCTGAAATGTGTTTTAAATTGGAGCACAGCTGGTAGCACAGCAGCTAATAGTTTGTGCATCTGTAATAAAAAATACAGACACATATCTAAAGGTTGAGCAAACTCCCTGAATGTCTTCTGAGGCTCTCACTTGTCAATGTGAACACAGAGAATGCAAGCAGCCAGGTGCCTAAACTGCAGTAATGAAATGCCTGAATTACATATCAATGTTAGGCAATTAGTGCTCCATCAGTTACTTATTGCAGAATTAAATTTAGACAGGTGTATTTTTATGTTAAGCTTGTTTGTTTTTGCTTTTCTTGACAACCTATTTCCACTCCATTGACTTTACAGCAGCAATGCATGGAGAAGGTGAGATATATTCATGTAATACAAAGTACTCAAAAAATCTTGAAGAATCAGAGTTGTTCAGTCTGTTCAGAGTGAGCCTTAGAAGCTCTCAAGATGTCATTCTTAAAAAGATTGGTCTTCCTAATTACAGAAAACAGACTCCAGCACTGTAATCAGGGCATGCCTCAGGTTTTTGAAAGTCAATGGAATATCCAGGTAAATCTCTTATAAAGATTAACTGTTTGCTTATTCTTATCTATGCTGGCTAGAGTAATAGACGCAAGTTTTCATAGACAACGACCCAAGTGTGCACAACCAGCGTTGCAGAAGGAAGTAGTATTATTGATGAATTACTCCAATAAATATTGATATTTTAGTTGGCAGTAAAGCCCACAAAAATATACTTTCATTGAGAGTGATTTTCAAAATGCAGTTAGGCAGTTAGAAGAGCCTTGTAAATAAAGGTGCACCTAGAAAAAGAATGGAGTCAAAACAGAAGAACGGAAAAGACTCAAAGTCTATTCTCTGTTGGTTTTTGTTAGTAGTTGGGATACATCCAAAGATGTGCAAACAGTATCCTGAGATTTTTAGCTACAAAAGTTATGTTAGAACTAAGAACAATGATCATTATAGTGAGTTGTATGAAATAACAACATGCTGCATATTGAGTATTTTGTGAGCCTGACTCTACATAGTTAAATAACTAATTGCAAACAATAATGTTGTATATTCACATTAGCTTTTTTAATATAATTATTCATCAGAAAAACTCCTTTTTTTAACCCAGATAATTTTTAAACTGGTGAACTCTTTGAAATTGTATTCCAAGATCCTGGATATTGTTATTTCTGCTGTCTTTTCGAATTTCCAATCTTCTGTATGTCAGGAAGACATACATACATGCAGTATTAAGTTCTTGTGACCTACGAAATGATATCTGAGCAACCTGTAAATCAATTGAAGTATTATCATTACAGGGTTAATAAGTAGTAAAAGTAAAGAGACATCCATTTTTTAATAGCATTTCAATTTGTGGATTTAAAGGATGTATCAGTATATATCTCTCTCATTTGGCCTAATGTATGATGCGTCAGGGCACAGCCTAGCAACTGACATGCAGCAACTGAAATAGCTCCCAAATATTGACACATTCAGGTTCCAGAAGTACTGAATCAACAGTTCTTACTAGAACAAATACAATGAAAAATCAACCACTTACACATCACATGATGCCTATGTTCACATTGACACAGGTTTTAGATGTTTGTGAGACATTTTGCTGAAACAAATAAAATATGGTTACAAACGAATGTTACAAAAAGGGCTGTGGAAAGGTTATGTTCTGGAACACTGAAGATCCAATCACCTCCTCCAACTTGCTTGCAAAGATTTCACACCACTACCCATAGAAGTCCAGAGAAAGTTTGTTATTGACTTAATAGGACCACAAGATTGGAAGAATCTCCAGAGTCACAGAGTCTAAGGGAAAGAAGATGCTCTCCACCATTTGTTTGGGGCTTTTGTTTTGTTTTGTTTTCTAAATTGTTGCTGTTGTGCAGAAAATTCAAGATGTTATAGTTGAACTTTGTTCTGATCACTTGTGAAACTTATTACATTCCTAAGAACATATACTTTAAAATATTTTTTTTAAAGTGTTTTTACTGATCCATGTACATCCACTAACTACTTGTATCTATATTGTGATATAACTCTGGATGGAGGAAGGGCCTCCTCACTTACAGTATCAGTAGGCACTAATCTGCCTGGGTCACAGAACTGCATGATTACAGAGTACCATGGTACTATGGTACCATGTCTTTGGCAACAAACTATGAGTCTTCAGGGAAGTATATGAAGTGATTTAATATCAGAGCCTGAGAATAAACAGCACACTCCATGGCAGACAGATCCATTATACTGAGCTTGCATCATCTTTTTATCATACTTGCATACTATTGCAGAACAGTTTTGAGCCAGATGTCCTGGCTCAAACAATTCTATTAATTTTTTGCAAGGACTTAGAAAGTTTCTTTAGTTTAGATTTTGTTTATTGCTGACTCATTCTTACCTGAGATCACATATAACAGATTTATTAGTGATACATTAATTTTATATTTTATTTTGAAAGGAGATAAGCATAAGAATGAATTAAATTTGACTCTGAACAGCTAGCCGATCCATTAAACAGATGAGTCTTTTATAGATTACAAGGGTAGGACAGAAATACTGATCAGCCCTTTTGTACACTTGCAATTGACTCTTTCTGAATTGTGCCATCTGTTCTTTTTTTAGGTAAATTAACTGAGTAATATATGAGTAGTGGCTTGTACTGTACATGTTGTTTCAGAGGACACTCTTGACATCCACCATCTGTATGCTGAACAAATCAAGCATGGTAACATTCTATGTGTGACCTCCATATAACCCTTACCACTCCAATTAGACAACTGACCCCTTTGGTCTATAGGCGCATTCAAACAAATATTGCAAAAGATTTCTTCTTCCCAATTTTTCTTATTGTGTAAAATACAAAAACTAGCAATATGTGTATTGTTTTAAAGAAAAGTCGTATCTTTATATCCCAAGCCAGCTATGCATTAATGGAACAGGTGTTATTCTTAACGAGGAGGTTAGTTCTCATGGGGGAAAAGGGACTAATCTAATCTGCTTAACATTTTTCTTTATGAACGTCACAATGGAAAAAAAAAATGATTACTACTACAAAATACTACTACAAAAACAGATCACTAATACATGATTTGCTTCATCTGCTTATCTGGATTTTTGCAAGACTTAATAACCATGAAGCCAAAGGTGTTTTTCATGGATCTATCCTTCTCTCCTAGAAGCCCAAGCTTCGGCTTCCTATTCTATTATGTTCCAGTATGGAAAATCACCTTCCATATTTCTGCGGTATGTCCAGTTGACAACCGCTGTAATACCATTGACTAGCTAATTCTAAAAAGGTGGTTTTATTATCTTCTCGATAGATCTTCTACAGGAAAATCAGTATCACTAATGTCCAGACGATTAAATCATTTATTATGTGCAAGACAACATATTTTCCTTTAACCTTGCTCCTCCAGAAGCTGCGACCCATTTTTACTGTTTTCTTTAGTCACAGAATTGTGATTAAATTCTACTGCTCACCTCAGTCCTGCAGGAGGCACTTGTGAGCGCGGCTTCGTTCCAGCCCTTGTTCAGTCGAGCTACACCCTGGTGCTCAGACAAGGGCGTAGCTCGACTGGACCAGCCTCTCTCTGTCCCTGTTCGGGCGCCATTTGCTGCACCTTGTGAAGGAACGGACTCAGTCCTTCTGTTCCTTCGTTAGGTATGAACCCGTAATTCCCAGCCGCTTACCTCTTTGCTTTCAAGAGGCTTTTAGCGCATGCACAAAAAACACTTCCTTTCAGCATGAATCCCAGAGTTCAGCTGGGCCGTGCAACTGGAGAGACCGCTAGTCCTCGAGCCCCACATTGGATGCCATTTGCGGGCGCATTGAGGAGCTGGGTCTCTGTGCTGGTGAGCCACAGACCTTTACTTAGGGTCAAACACAACTTAGTTTCCAATCCAGAGCAGCCCATCTGCCGAGGAGACGCTGGCCGGCACCAGCCCCAGGCTGACTGCAACACAGACTCACAGAATGCTTAAGGTTGGAAGGGACCTTTAGAGATCATATAGCCCACCCGCCCTGCTCAAGCGGTGTTATCTAGAGCACATGGCACAGGGTGGCATCCAGGCAGGTTTTGAAGATCTGCAGAGAAGGAGACTCCACAACCACAGGGCAGCCTGTTCCAGAGCTCTGTCACCCTCACAGGAAAGAAGCTCTTCCTCACATGGAGATGAAACTTCCTATGTTTCAATTTGTATCTATTATCCCTCGTCCTATCACTGGCCACCACCAAAAAGAGTTTGGCCTCATCCTCCCTACATTCTCCCCTCAAGTACTTATACATATTGATCAGATCTCCTCTCAGTCTTCTCCAGACTAAACAGGCCCAGCTCACTTAGTCTTTCCTCAAAAGATGGATGCTCCAGTCCCTTAATCATGTTTGTCACTCTACGCTGGACCCTCTCTAGGAGCTCAGTGTCCCTCTTGTACTGGGGAGCCCAGAGCTGCACCCAATACACCGGGTGTGGCCTCACCAGAGCTGAGTAGAGCAGCAGGATCCCCTCCCTCGACCTGCTGGCAACCCTCCTCCTCATGCAGGCCAGGTCCCATCATTGGCCTTCTTGGCCACGAGGGCACATTGCTGGCTCGTGGTTAACGTTGTCAACCAGGACTCCCAAATCGCTCTCCGTAGAGCTGCTTTCCACCCCTAATCTGTACTGGATATCATAATCATCATATTAGTCAGAAATAGAAAGACCACATGGGAAAAATCACTTGATACTTGAAGTCCGAAGAAAATGGAAATTATAATAGGACATATTAGGACCTTTATGATAACATCTAAAGAACTCTACAACAAAGATATAAAAAGTAGAATGCTACTCATCCATGTGTTTCTTCTTTTTGAGAAAATCGGGCTCATGGACATGAGCATAAAATAAGGATACTAACGTTGGTTAAACAAAGTATGATCAATTCCTTAGGGGTTCTGAGCAATAAAATGGAATGTGTAAGAAATTAAATTTGTTAATGATTCACAAAATATCTTTTCATTAAGGTTTTTATATTTAGTTATTCAGTATGTGAAAACTAACACCATCACCTTTTATTCTTGAAGCTTGCTATCACCAGTAATGAAACTTCATGATTTTGTCAGTCAGGATTTTTCTCAAAAGCCTAGAAAACTGTGATTAGTGTTTTCAAAGACAAAAATCTCTGCGGAATATATTTTTTTCCCTTCTATAGCTATCTTTCCTTTTAAAATATAATTTGAGAAAAATTGGAATGTTTCATATTCATTAAAATGGGAGCTCCTCCTCTTTCTTAACTTTTTTGCTGTATGAGAAAATTATTCTTGATGTAAAGCTTGCAGACTGAGCACAGCTGAAACATGTCTGGTATTGGGAGAAGACTGGAGTATTTTAATTAGGTCTACTTGTATTGTAACAGAAGGGGAATTATATTACTGGGTCAGATAGTTCCTAAACGTTGTTTCATTACAGCTATAAAATACTATATTTTCATGCTGGCAATGGACCAATTAAACTATGGCCAGTAAAAAGCTATGAGCTAGAAAAGAAACTCTAAAAATAACATCTTGTCAGTGCACATATCTGCTTCCTGCATAGGTTCTGCTTCAGGGTTTTACTGTTGTCAATACTGCTGACAAAAAGCTGTAAAGCCACAAGCTGTGCTCTATTCTGCCTTGTGCATCATCAACAAAATTGACAGTTAACACTGGTTTCAAAATCTGTATTCCTGATGGGGAAAAATATGTACCAACGAATATTCAACTACAAGGCAGCCTGCAGTCCTGTGCTGAAAACATATACACACACACACACACGCACGCACGCACAAGTGGATGGAAACCGACTCTACATAAGACCCCGAGAAACAAGATCAACTCTTTGCCATTACTGCTTTTTAAAGATCTTCTCTCTGATAATTTACAATTGTATGTTCCTTTAAGTCCGTAACAGGTTGGGGAAAACAATGATTCACCTTCTCCTTTAGCCATATTTCTTTCCTCAGCACACTGATATACCATGAACACTAACACAGGTCACAATAGAGTAGTAAAGCATCTAGTTTACATATTAATTCTCAAAAAAGACAACTTAGTTCATGTATTTTCTGTTGCAACTGTTTCAAAACATCAGAAGTAGACAACTTACACTCTTAAAAATCACCAGCAATTTTATGGATAAAATATCAGAAGGTGGGAACCGAACAGAGCTGATGTAGATCAGTTTGAACTACAAATGACCATTTGTATCATTTATTCACTGTGCTTCAGCTATTCAGCTTAATCAGACTGTTGCTTAGCTTTTTGATTTTCCTGACAGCCTGTGAGTATACATTAACAGTTCCCATCTAAAAGGTGCTGAAATACTCCAAAACCTCTAACTTAGGTAAAAACTACTGGACAAAAGCAAATATCTATAGAAAAAAAAATATTTCTACTAAAGTTTCATGACAATACTTGACAATTTGTCAACTATTTTCTCTGCTACAGCTTACCAATTACATTTTAATGAAATGAAGTATGATTATGCAACAATGCAATTTGGTTTTCAAGAATTTATACGTACCTTGAAAGTTCAAAATGCTAGATGACAGAATATGAGTGCAGATTACTAATAAATTACTTCACAAAAGGTAATCCACTAAAAATAAAATAACATTCTACACTTAAAATACCTAGTAATTAAGTAACTGAATGAAAGATCCTCTTAAACAAATACCAAAAAATTAAACAAAAAAATCTACAGCTTTAAAATATATTATTTTCAATCTTGGTAACAAAATACATATTCAAATCCAAAGGGTCCCATTCCGTTCATTGTAAAAAATATCTGGTCAAGTTCAGGATAGAAGAAATTCAATGTAATAAAAATGTATGAATTCATCACAGCACAGTGATATTAAAGGCTTTTCTTTCTGTTTTTATTGTTTTCATTAACACCATCTTGCTTGACTCCACTACTGGTATTCTCACACCACATCATTCAGGGACTGATGGAAATTTAATATTGCATCTGGTCACTGTGGACTGTGGACCACAGTGAATGGCAGTCAGGTACATGATTGTCAGGTGTACTATTCCAGCTCCACATGATGCACCTTTTAAAAATGTTTTTATCCATGATTGGATAATTTTTAGAACAGATTTATTTAGAATACATAAAATCAAAACAAAAAAAATAATAATGGGTAAAGAGTTTTATCTTTGTAAATTATACTTTGAATGATGCAAAGTACAAATCAGTGTGGTATTCCCCTTTTTACAGTGCAGTGCAAGAAAATACTTTCATCTATAAATGCTTTAGGTCAAATGCTCCCATTAGGATGTTACAGGAAGATAATCGCAATGAATAAAGAAATATCAATTCTACTCTATCAGCATTTGTTAGTTAAAATTATTACATCTGCAATGATAACAGAATGATAAAGGAAATCTCTGTTTATCGTAACACGGAATATAGTGTCAGTCACAGAGAACTAGTAAAAGGACAGACATACAACAGCTGTCTCTTTTTAAAGAAGGTGGAAGATGAAGCTGACACAAGGAATTACAAACAAATTAGCCTCAGTGCTGTTACTAGACAGATAATGGGATACAAGCATTGAATAATCATGTGCAAGTATGGAAGAAATTGTGAGGGAGATTTTAAAACATAAAAGCAACAAAATTCAGTTTACTCTTTAGAGAGGGTGACTAGAAGAGTATATAAAATGACGAGCAGCAGAAGGGAAAGTGCCTTGTAAAACTTTTGACGCTTTCCACAGACATGTTAAAAACAACTCCACTAGCATATTATATCACTAAGCAAAAGGTGCCTAATATACTGAAACATTTCTGCTAAAGCAGCTGTTATGATTTGTTCATTGTCCAAATTTATGAGGGTATTCCACATAGAGCCTTGAGATCAATCATCTAAAACAATTTTTTAATAGACCCAAATGATAAAATAAAGGCAGTGTTTACACCATTCACAGATAGCACCCAGATGGGTAGAGTGTTGCCTGACATCGGCAATCGACTCCGTCCGCCGATGCGGCCAGGGACGTCCAACCCGCACCTGGGCCAAAGAGCACAGACACCAATATGGGGATGCTGCAAATGGCGTTTATTGATGGATAACAAGGTGTTATATAGCTAAGGTTTACAACGTCACATCCGCCTGCTTACATCATAGACTAAACACTATTGGCTATTAAGGGCTCTATCTTTCTGTACAGCACGATATCTTCCGGCCGCCGGACCCTAACTATCTGCAACAGTAGAGTCATACACAGTCTGCAAGATAGGATTAAAATTATTTTGACAGAATGGAGAAAGATCTGAGAACAAGGTAATAACCAATAAAAATAAGTGCAAAGTACTACACTTCAGAAATGAGCAAACAACATGAGGAACTGCTACCACACAGCAGTAGAAATGTATGTCATGGGCTTAACAGGAGTCAATAACTTGATGCTTTTGCAAAGCAGACAAATGTTCTACTGGGGTGCACCGGTAAGAGTGTCAGATGAAAAACAAAAGATGAAATTGTTCTACTAACCTTGGTGTTAAATTTTAAGGAAGATTTAATCAACTTGGGATTCAGGAAAAGGGGAAGAGAAACCATCCAGAAAAGGATAGTTTTGGGAAAGGAGGTTTGCTTAAAACAGAAAAAAAAAAAAAGTGAGATAGAAAGGTTTGATAAGGCTGTTAAAAGGATTTTTTTATATATATAAAAATAGCAATCCACTGAGGTCAAGATAAATAGTAATCAGTAGTCTTTGGTAAAGCAAAGTTTACAGTCAAGATTAGAAAAATCTTTCTAATTGCAAGGATGCTCCACTACTGCTGCATGTCTGAAGAGATTTAATCTCTACTAGAGATTTCACAAAGTAGAGACAGTTAAGATATAGTTACCTCAGCCTTATATGTTTTCACTTGTATATTTTCTTAGAATCAAAGATATGCCCTAAAATGTACACAAGTTTGTATATACCCAAATACTGTATTATTAATTCACTAACTTATATAACCCCCACACACATGGAGAGACAGATGTTTAAGCAAAGGTTACAGATGAGCTGCTGTGTATTTTTACAGCACAGTGTTACAGCACAATTCCCTCTCCACAACTTTACTGAATTTTGTTAGTCAACGCATTTTTTTAAGCAACTGATATTAAAGACATCATTAATACTTTGAAACTTATTTAATGTTCACTGTCATCTACTTTCATGTGTAATAAGGCATAGAGATGAAAAATTCATGATAACATATCATAGTAGAAAATTGGATTTCAAGCTGAGACAAATGGTATGCAAATAAGCTATCAAAACTCAAACAAAAGCAATCATGAATTTAACAAAATTTCAAATGAGAAGGAAAATATAAGAGAGTAAATAGAACAATTGTGCTTTGATGGATGGTAAAAATGCATTAGTCCTCAAAGTGCTAAACTTCTTGCAGAAACAACATTATTATTTTACCTTTTAATATTAATAAATCAATCTGGGATTTCTAACTGTAGCTTTTTCAAACAAGTTAGTTAAACTGTGATCAACATTGACTGTGATTGTAAGTTGTAACTGCTACAACATGCTACAAGCATAATTTGGTATTAGGAATTTTAATCATTGTTAATATTATAAGGAGAGAATGGAGGAAAATTGCATACATGCACTCAGAATAACTAAGCAGATCAATATAGAGAGTAAAACAAGTTCTGTAAGTTCCAAAGACAACCTCTGTGCTTGTCTAGCTTGGTTCTTATTTCTCACTCATTATAAAAAGCATTAAAAGAGGACAAAGCAAACGATTAAGAGTCACTAGCCAGTTTTTCCATTCATGATCTCAGAAAGCTGATAGCTGGTCTCTAGAATCAACACATGCATAGAAGCCATAATAAAAGCATGTCCTGGGTTTACCGGAAATATAAATACAAAGCTTTTCCCATCTGTCTTCATCCATATAAATTTTGCTTTTGGGTAGAACTTGTACAAGGAAACACTTCCCAGTAGAGGGAAAGGTCAGTAGCAAAGCATTTTTCAGAACGATATTTTCACAAGGTCCCAGGAGTGGCAATGTGAGAAGAGACATCAGGTCTTCAATTTATGCTTTTCTGTGTGTGTGAGTTAGAGTGTTTATTTGAAACATAGCTGCTAATGAACAGTCAAATTGGACACACTTCTTTTTGGGACAACTTAAGTTACACACATGACCACAGGGACTTTTGGAAACTTATGGACAGAAGGGTATTTGGTTTATCTCTAAACTCTAAGTAGAGTAAGAAATTACTTTAGAGAAAAATAGAACCATTTAGTTATGCTGCCTGGTACATAAATAATTCACATGGTACATTTAAATTTTTTGCAAGAGAACCTCATCT
Organism: Tinamus guttatus; assembly: GCF_000705375.1. Next base: position 321,969 of record NW_010583430.1, read on the forward strand.
TTCAAAAAGACAAATGGCCCTTTGGGTTTATGCAGAAGAGTAAAATGAAACTTGTATTCATCGTGTGGATGGCTTATTTGATAAAACGCCTAAAACACTAATTGATTTTGAAGACAGTGCTGTGGTATGTGTAACAATTTTTCTGAGGACCCCCCAAGTGCAAACTCACTCATATCAGGACATTTGGTCACGTAAGCAAGCTTTATCTTGCATGTCAAATAGAGTGTTATTTGGTATTCTCAGTGAACCTTGAAGAAGACGGGAACTTTTGATATTTTAATAGGCAAGCATTATAGGAAAAAAATATTCAAGGAACAATATAGTACTCAGTTTCAATTGTTCTAAAATGTTACAACTTTCATTATATTCAAATTATTGCATGAGGTATCAACCCATATCAACCAGAAAAAAATATTCTGAAAAAGAATAGAAATATTAGAAATATTTTAACTTTGAAAGATTGCAGCAAGAAAAAATAAGAAATATTCACTCTGAATAAGAAGCTGTAAGTTGTTTAAAATGCTGCAGATGTTCATCTAAAACATCTGCAGCATGCTTAGCTTGTGCCTTATAAATAGAAACCAAAGGAAAACAACTTTCCATCTTAAAACTTTCATTTTTTTTTCTTAAAACTGACAAAGCTATTCCAGGTGTATAAGGCATTGCAACTGATTTTGTTAAGTTCTGAATTTGTTTTATTCTTTCAGCACTTCTGAAAATAACAGCTTTACTGTTGTACATTCTACACAGCTGTGTAGCACCTCACATGATCATTTACATATATAAAAGTTTGATTTAATTGGTAAAATAATGCTTTACCCACACTTCAACTCAGGATACTCCTGTTTGATCCAGAATAGTACAAAGCAATAAAGCTCACAGCTGCTCATCTACAACATGTTAGAAGCTCTTCAGAAAGCCAATCATCAAAGAATACAAAAGGTTCAAAAAGAAGGTAAACAAAAATATTGGCACAGGTATTTGGAAGGTTATTTTTAATAGGCATAGGCTTTTTTTTTCCTACTTAGCACTTCTGCATCAAAAAATGTAATTTGGTGCTTTATGAAATTTCATTAAGCAAATAGCATCGAATATCATTGAGTGTGCCTTTCATTAATATTTTGAAGTAAAAAGTTTGTTTGAAATGATAGATATATCTGATGAATTTACAGCTAAAGGACAATGATACAGTATTGCAGGATAAAAATATATAGAAAACAAAAACAACTTAACCAGAATAGAATTGATGCCATTCAGATGAGCATTCTGTAATATTTTGTATGAAAATGTCTAAGACTAAACCATTCGAATCATTTATTTTGTGTCAATACTTCTCTTATCCCATTTTTTTCCTCTCACAAATACTTCAACGGGAAAAAAATAATGCGTAGGAAAGATTTGGGGGAGCAGAGACCCTGAAATTCAGTTTCATTTCATCAATAAGTTTTAAAAGCACGAATATCCAGGATTGTTCTTCTCTTTGTGCTATGGCTCTGTCAAACGCCTAAAAACAATCTTAAACCTACAAACCTAGATTGTTAATACTCCTTTAGGGATATTTTGAGAATAAGCCTTAGCCACACATTTGTTTCAAAACACCCTCAAGACTCTTGTTCCTAGGGTGAGAGCTGCATTCATGCTTCTAGGAGCAGACAATGCCCAGAGAGAACTAGATGTGCATCCTGGTATTTTCACACTCTTTGCAGCCTGTGAGTGCTCATAACATGCTGTTTCAGTCTATAGAAAAAAAGCGCTAATGGAAATCTTCACAGCAACATATTTATGGCTTTGAAATTTATTTTCTTCTCCTGTCAGAGTAACTCCTATTCTTGGAAGGGCTCACCTGATATCCTTACATCTAATTTAGGACTCCCTCAGATGAACCTGCTCCCTCTGGAGGGTACACTGTCACATAGGACTGAAAGGCTTTCAGATGTCTTACCTAATCATTCTGCATAGTACTTTTTGCTTCTCTTTTCTACTTCCACATCAAAACTGTGCATGGATGTTGCTTCTAAAAAGGTCTAAGTGCTCCATACATCATTAGGAAATAAATATATTACTGTTAGCCTTGTCAGAAGTTCTTATGTTCTGACTCTAAAAGGTTCTGTGCCTACTTAAGAATAGCTGAGGGTATACAAAATGCAAAGGCATTTTTCTTTTTTCATTTTGCCCTGCTGTGAGTGACAACAACATGTAAGTCAGCATAAAATAAAGGTGTTCAAGTATTTATTAGATTACTGGTGTCTGGATTTACATGACCCAAGCAGTCTGTGGGTTTCATCTGTGACAATGTTTTCTAAGTTGTCTCTCTGCTCCTAGCTGACCACTCCATACTTACAAATTCAGTAGCATCAGAATGCTCTTTCACGTGCTTATTAACCTTCCTTATTTTGTCAGAACTCTCTTCTCCTCCATGACTACTGACAGAAATGAGAAGTACTGGATATGGTACGAGCGAAAATATAAGGAGTAATTGTAATTGTATTTTGGAAACTTTTCGTTCTGCTTCATCTATCAAGATTTATGCTGCAGAGTTTCCATTCTGAATTGCATTGGTAATTGTATTAGAAATTGTAGCGTGTCAAGCTCATCATGATTAGAAAGAAACAGATAATTATAATTAAGTTGTATTCAGTTAGACTTTAGGCCAGTGTCAGAATTACGCAGGAAGGACAATACCTCATTAGAAATCCCACTGCAGTTGCAACATGCCCCTAACCCCAGGCTGTGAGCAGTACAATATTAACCCATCAAATCTGTATCTTGGGAAAATTACAATTGTCATGGGCATTAGAAGCACAGCAGGGCATAGATCTGCGCACTAACGCCCCTTTGTCGGACTCCTTCTCCAGGAATTGTTAGACCTTGAAGACAGAAAGTGGTTTTATTCACTAAGTGAAGGCTTCAGGTACTAATGAGGGACGCTGGAGACCCTGGTTCAGATCTCAATTGTGGAAAAGTAAAACAAGGAACTGAAAGGAACTTCCTGATCAGATAAACTCTCAGAGCAAAGGTTTGGAAAAAAAACAGCCATAAAATAATAGGCCGTTTTGCTGCAATACAGAGCTTTTCATTATTTAAGGCTCTTCTGAGCATACTCCACTTCTCTGATTCCCAGATGAATGCAACAGTGAGAACAACAGATGAAAGTCATTTCTCTGACAGAGACAGCTTGTATCTAAAAATATTTTGCTTCTCGAGTATGATTAAGTGACAGAATGAACAAAAGGATGACTTTAAAATTGTTTATCAATATTTCTCTAACAGAGACAGCTTGTATTTATAAATATTTAGCATCCTTGGTGAAATATAAGCATGAATGGAAAACAACTTAAGATATTTACATGTAGTTTCTGGCAATATATTAATTACCTTTATTAATCACTTAATCACTAATATGACTGAAATACTCTGTGTTTTCAATAAAGCCATTTGATAAAGTCATCAGTTTTAGAAGTTGTTTTACTGTATTTGTTAATAGAAAGCATTCATTTTATTACTTTTATCTGACACAAATTTAATAATATTCTTCTATGGTTATTCCAAGTCTTGAAATGTGTCAGTTCTTTTCTAAATGCAAACATACGCATATCAGCTACTTAGATGAATGAAATACTAAGAAAGGTATCCAGGAATTAACAGGATTAATGTAAAATAAAGTGAGGCAAGCATTTATTGTTAATAGTTTGGTTTTTTTTTTGTTTTTTTTTTTTGGTGCAAAAACGTATACAACACTTGCAGTCATTTTTTTTATTTGAACTTTACCTAACACTTACATGGCTGCCTGAATGTTATCCATTATTTATGAGCGGGACCAATTCAACTCCTGATGAAGAGCTGGCAACACTTCCAGTCATGGCATTTCTAGTAAGAGGATATTGTGCATATATTTATAGCAGATGAGTCAGAAGCAAACTCTAAAATAAAAGAACCTTTATTAGAAAGGGGAGTGCTTTCTAGTTTTACATTAATCACCCAAAGATCAGAGCAGCAGCATCATTCTAAGAATACATCTAAGCTCAGTTGTGCTTTGTATGCTGCCCAGATCAAGAACGCAAGCTGCTTAGGAAGCTCATACAGTGCAGCTAAGCGCAGGCCCATGAGCTAAACCCCAGATGTGCCACTGGGCTTTTTATCGCTGGAAGAGCATCTTTAGACCTATGCTGACTTATTACCTTGGTTGTTTGTTCGGCCTTTATAGCATTCAGGAGAGCTAATGGTCACAATGAGGATATTGCTTTAATGCCAAATCACTTGGGATACAGGCTTTTATAGTCTGCTATGTAGATACAGACTAGCCACTGCCACTCCTGCCTGGATTTCGGAGGGGTCTATGAAAGGCTCTGTGTACTGATATACAGACCCAACTGAAATTATATTTGTCAAAATAGAGGAAAACAACATTCAACTCGTGTTCCTACATCAAGAGGCATGTCACGTCTAAATCAATAGCAAAAAAAAAAAAAAAAAGTATATATCTGTGAGGTAAATCAGTCTGGCCCCATCTGCTCTACACCCGTCTACAGATGCTTCTACACATTGATAAGATCCTCTCTCTGCCATCCCTTTTCCAAACTAAACAGGTCCAATTCTCTCATCCTTTCCTTATAGGAGAGGATGCTGCAGTCCCCTAATCATCTTTGTAGCTCTACACTGGACTCTCTATAGTAGCTCCATATCCCTCTTAATCTGGGGAGCTCAAAACTGTACACAGTTGTAACACACTGTTATGGATTGTGTTTGTCTTGACATTGTTGACACACCATTTACCTGAATAATGCCCCAGTATCTGGTCTCTGGAAGGAGCAGCTCAAGACCCAAAAAAGGACATTATCTCTCCCCATTTACACTTCTTAACCTAAAGTAGGGTAGCTCTACATTCTAAAGCAATCTAGCTCCACTAACTTCTACAAGTTAACAATAATTTCTGTCGTTAAAGTTCCATTAAAACTTCCTGTTTCATTGTTTTTTCCTATCAGTAAATATAGAAAAACAATAGATATAATAGAAGATCATCTGCTATTACAGATGATTACATCTATGCAAAATTTTCCTGGAGAATCATAGAATTATAGAATCGTTAAGGGTGGAAGGGACCTCTAGAGGTCATAAAGACGCAAAATTTTCCCAGAGAAAGGAAAAAGGGACATCTCTGCAACTGCAACAGCTTTTCTTCAAAAATGTCTACAACTGTTCCTCCTTGAATCACTAATTTTTAATCCTTTTTGCAGTGTGCATGTCTCCTATGGTGAAGCTTAGTACTATCTGCTTTATCAGTCATTCTATTTTGAAACTCTGAATTATAGAAGTTTTACATCTTTCTGAAAGAGAATAATTGTGACTTCAAATAAGAATGAGGTTACTGCAAAGTCAACCGCACTATGAAAATCTTTCTACTGGGGAAGAATATTCCCATTTATTAAATGCCTGAAAGCAATACTGCTCTCCTATTTAAAAGATTTTTTTTTTTAACAGAAGAAAACTTAAATTAAGGTCAAGATTCAATCTATTCATTGCAGACTACAATAACTGGCTGCTGCAGTCTTTTTCTACATGAGCATAGGTCACAGGAGTTTTCTTCTTCCCTTTATTCTGTCCCAATTCTCTCCCACAATTCCAGGAGCTCCCTGAGCCCAACAGCTTGTTATGCAGCATCTGGCTTCCTGCCAGTCATTAGCAAGCCAAGAGAGTTGCCACAGATGGCTACTTTAGGGGCAGTGGGCAGGAATTCTTTACATGTCTCTACTGTCTTTCACTTAAGGACCTCAAAATGCTGTGGGAGCACTAATAAGCTCCTCAAAACTGAGAGATAGGAAGTGCTCGGCCACCTTCCAAAATGTGGCAAAATGTTGTTTAATAATCATGAACCGTACAAAAAGTGACGTATATGGTTAGTCCTGGGGAAATAATTCAATTCAACAGCACTTGTAATCTGCATAAAATTACATGTTGACAGGTCTGAGAAGTGTCACATACAACATTGTGGTAGCCTTGTTTTAACCTCTGTATAACACAGAAGCGTATAAATCAGGAGCTCTATGTAAAATAAATAAAACTCACTGAACAGCACAGCTCTGTGACCTATTACACTTCTCTCCAGTGCTGTAGTCATAGCTATGAATACCTAAAATGTATCCCTGATTGGTATTATATTGCACAAAAGATTAATTTATTTAACACCATCTAATTAAACAGAATACAATTAGTGTTTCTTTGAAACTGCTGATTTGGAGAGCCTGAAATGCTCCATTCATTATATCTGGAGAGCAATGAATTGCTGCCGCAAGCTGTGGCCAAGGCTAGACACAGACTTAGCAGAACTTGATGGAACTGAGTTATGTCCCTTTGGGAAAACACCCAGACTAGTCACCTGGTTACCTGCATTCGTGTCCTTCTCTCCAGCAATCAGTCTGCCTGTTCAAACTTTGGGAATACTCAGGACCCATGTGTCTGAAAAGTCCTGTTTGGAACCAGACTTGAACCAAACTGTCCAAATCCTTCTCAGAGCTGCATGCCTAGCATTTGGGGCACAAAGTGCTGCTTTGCTTCACAGAAGGGAACACCAAAAATCAAAGGACTGTGGCTGGCATCTGGACTGAAACAGTTTCTGAGTCTGGGCAGCCAAAAATGAGATGATGTCTACCATGCTTAATATATCAGGCAGGCTTAGTGCTTAGCTATCATCTTGTTTAAGCACTAGTATGCTTCTTGGCATGATTTTATTCTCACCAAATAGCACTGAAGTAATGCCTTATCACAAGGAACAGCATATTCCTGAAAGCATATTCTTGTGAAGCTCTGAAGAGTGCCAAATTTGGCTCTATTCAAACACAAATAAAATTTCAATCTAAAAACAAGAAAATCCTGACAAATCAGAAATCCCACTTTTAGCAAATTGAAGCTGTTGAAACAGTAACACAGAAAAACAGAAACTGCAAAACAGCAACATACTAACACAATTTCTGAATAATACTGTGTCGCTAACATGAAAAAAAGTCTGAAACAGATTGCACTCATTCCCTGCTTATACTAATATGAACATTACTTCATTCCTCCAGTCAATAGTCCATAAGACTGCATCAAATGTACAGTCTTATCTCTATAATCACCGCATGTCTCTACAATAAATTCCCTCACCATGTTTTTGTCTATTCTGCGAATAACTGTTTCCCTAGTCAGTGATAAATAAAAGTATAATTGAGTCTTGCTTAAAAGTTAATTTTCATCTAAGGAAAAGGGCAGAAACATCTATTATCAATGCAGAAAGCTCATAAACAGAATATTAAGCCCAAAATATAATAAAATTGTAAAGTCTTACTTCTTGAGTAGAAGAAAAAAAAGAAAACACAGACACAAATACCAAGACATCTACAGGAGATGGAGTACTGTGATTAACTCTGTTTCAATAAATGGAGATTATACAGTGACCTTTATTTCAGCTACTTCGGTTTCTCCATTTTTAATCATTATGCAAGATTTGGTAGGAATCATTGCTGGTGCTTTACTCCTCAGGGGGCAATTAGCGAGAAGTGTATTCACTAAAAAGTCAGCAAATCTCTTCATTTCACTACCTATAAATGACAGGAAAGAAGTCAACTTTCTTGGACTGTCATAATACCCATCTATGTCTCTAACAGAAATAATCCCAGTGTATCGTGGGGTTACATAAACTTGTTTCAATTAAATATCGAAGAACAGAAATAATGATGAAATAAAATACATTCTGCTATACTGCAATTAAAAAATGAATTCTTCAATAAATAGTAATTTTACAGTTTACATTATTTAGAATTAAATTATATTAATATATTCAATTATACTGATAAATTCTCTAATAATGACTTCTCTTTACCTTGCCCTAAAATGCAGCATCTTTTTTTTTTTTTTAAACAAAATACTTCAAATTTCATTCAGTTTTCCAGCACTGAGCCTCATATCTATTGCAAAGGCTGCTGGTGAACACATGACTTTGTATATTCTATTACTTTTGCATATGTTGTTTTGTACTTTGTTAGAACTGCAGCTATACAGTCCAGTTGTATGCTTAGCTAGTAGTTAGCACTCTTTCAATATACTGCCATCACTTCCATTAATATTGCTCTACTTTTGTTATTGTCTACTATTGAAAATATACCTAATGCCTTACTATAAATTAGGTTGTGATAGACTTCACAAAAACTCAGGTAGCTTTGTATTGCCAAGGAAAATAAAAGTAGTATTGGCAATCAGCTAGGCAGTAAAAAATATTAAAGGGAGAAACTTGCTATAAATCTTGTTGCTCTCAGTCCTTTGGACTTTTCTTATACTTGGCATTCACAACCAAGAATTCCTTTAGACATCTTCCTTCTAGAGTCACCCTTCTACTCAAAACCAACCATGTTTCTGGAATTATATTATAGTTATGATAGTAGAAGAATAAATGACCAGAAAGGAGAAAAAAATTCCATGGGATGGCCCAAAGAATTATAAAAATCAGTTCTGTGTTCAAAGATAGGAAAATGAAAACATGCCACATTTAGGGCAAACTGCCATGAAAAAGTCTATAAAACAGGTACCCCAAAAGACCTTCAGATATTTCTTAATCAGTGCAGTGTTTCAGAGACATTCTTACTGTTATCACTTACTTATATTAAAAGGGAAGAGGGAAAGGGAAATAAGTCTGCAACATTTCCAGTCTCCTTTCAACAGGAAAAGAAGGTTTGGGAACTAGTTTCTTTGGTATTTCCAGGGGAACCATTTGCTGAAAACTTGACCTAACTATGAAGTTGCATAATAAAAAATAAATAAATAGATAACAATAATAATAAAGGAGAACATAGAAATTTTTGGAACATCCTACATAAAAGCATTTTAAGGTAAAAAGAAACACTTTAATTTGTTCTGAAGTGTAACCAAGAGTACATAAGTACAGTATAGCTCAAAAATGCAGAAAATGTTGCATGTGCACATACAAGAAAATATTTGCACTCTTTCTCTCCTTAAGATGTGCAAATATTTCAGCAAGAAAACTTGGTAAAAGATCTTCCTTTTACACTGATTTTTTAAAGTAGCACTTTTTTTCTGTAGCAGAAAAAAAAATGTTTTTTTTTTTGTTTGTTTGTTTTGTTTGTTTATTGTTTGTATGTTTTTTTTTTTCCTTCTGAATACCTGGAAGTTTTCCATGGTGCTAAATAACAGTCATCCTAAAGCTAAAATTGAAATTTATTTTAACAAAAAGACTTATAAAGAAATCATTTAAGATATATGTATTTCCTATCAGATAAAGTAACCATGTTCTGTCATGTTTGCTTCATCATTTGGCTTTTTTTAATAATGAACCTTGAGGGAAGGAGGATGGGTTGTTTTGTTCTTTAAGTGATACAGCATCATCATTAAAGTTAATTCTGAACTAAGGGAATAAATAAAAAAGTGAAAGGGGAAAAGGCACCTCTAAATTTCTATTTCTAATCAACTCTATGTCTGCATTTATTGTCAGAGATGTGAGAGATTTTTTTTGTACTGGCAACTGGATTTTTCATCCGAGACATATATTAGTTTTAGCCTTTTTCCACATGAAAGTTAATGTGAAAATTTTCAAATGCTTAGCAGATGCTGATGTTGTAGAACAACATCCAGTACTTATGTTAAGAAGTACTGCCTCATGATGATGCACTATGCACAGTAGATGGAAAGATAATACCTGTTTCCATAGACCCTCACTATGTAACAGAATCATAGAATGGCTGAGGTTGGAAGGGACCTCTGCAGATCATCTAGTCCAACCCCTCTGCTCAAGCAGGGTCACCTAAAGCATGTTGCACAGGATCATGTCCAGGCAGGTTCTGAGTATCTCAGAGATACTAAAAAGAGAAGGAGACTGCATAATCTGTCTAGGCAAATGGTGGCCATGCTCTGTCACCTTCACAGTAAAGAAGATTTTCCTCAAATTCAGGCAGAACTTGCTGTGCCTCAGTTGGCCCTGTTGCTGGCCACCACTGAAAACAGTCTGCCCCTGTCTTCTTAACACCCTGCCTTCAGATATTGGTACACAGTGATAAGATCCCCTCTTAGCCTGAACAGGAACAGCTCTCTCAGCCTTTCCTCACAGAAGAGATGCTCCAGTTTCCTAATCTTTAGCCCGACACTGGACTCTCTCCAGTCGTTCCATGTCCTTCTTGTACCGAGGAGCCCAGAACTGGACACAGAGCTCCCGGTGTGGCCTCAGCAGAGCTGAATAGATGGGCAGAATCACCTCTCAACCTACTGGTAATGCTCCTCCTCATGCATCCCAGGGAACCACAAGAACACATTACTGGCTCATGGTCACCTTTTTGTTCACCAGGACTTCCAGGTACCTTCTACAGAATGGCTCCCCACCAGGTCAGCCCCTAGTCTGTACTAGCGCATCGGGTTATTTCTCCCTAGATTCAGGACCCTGTGCTTGTATTTGTTGAACTTTATGAGGTTCCTTTCCATAAACTCTCTAGCCTGTCAAGGTCTCTCTGAATGGCAGCACAGCCTTCCAGCGTATAAGCCACCACCTCAGTTTTGTATCATCAGCAAACTTCTTAACAGATTGAGTTCTTTCATTTAGGACTATAGTAATATATTTATCGATCAGTTGAAGGAAAAGGAGAGGCCTATAAGAAGAAGGGGAGATTAATTTTAGCAACCACATTACCAAAATACACTCTGACATGCATTACACCTGCACACATTACCTGAACAATATATGGAATTGTTCAGGAATGCTAGTAGGCATTCTAATTTAGCTAAATGACAATTTAGATTCTGCAACATAAACAACTTCTTTGATATTAATATAGCATACACTGTAATACTCACCAGCAGAGTTTAATATCTTTCCATTTAAAAATCAAACTAGAAAACAATGGACTGCTAAATATTATGGGTTAACTTCTGTTTGTAATTACACAGTAGCAAATCCAGAATGACCACAGATAAGTGTATTAAAATACATACTATTCAGCATTTGCCAGTCATGCAGTAGGAAATTCTCACTCTGCTCACTGCCACCTTAACCTTAGATGTCCCAGAGTGTGTAACAACATGAATAAGACAAGCATACATCACAAATACAACAGTAGTGATGTCAAGACTGCTACCACTGATTAGAGGCTCTGGTGAATGAGTAGATAGCTAACACTAACACTTCCCAATACCATTGTTCTATTTAAATATATAAATGGTAAATGACAGTTTAAGAACGGTGCATGCTGCTTCTGTAGCTGTTTTATTTCTGATAATATAAACAAGTTAATTTAACTGACAGCTTATACAGTTTGATATAGTTAAGACTAGAAGAGTGAGTGCAGTTGGGAATCTTCCCTCCACATATTCAGTAGCATCATAAAATTGTTGCTCCTGCATTCCTTAAATTTGTTAAGGGCAGTACTAAGGTGAAAGGAGATAGCTTTGTTAAAGACTGTGTTGTCAAGAAATAAATTACCCCAGCAATAAAAATTATATAAGAAATTAAAGTTTGGAGCTCTGATTCTCCCCCCATTGGTGCTGTTTCGTCCCCGTTGATGTGAGAGGGGCTGGAGGAGGAGTGGGATTCAGTACTATCACCTAAATATTAGAGTAGTACAGAAGGCAATTAAAGCCTTGAATAGTCTCTGAACACCAAAGTAATAAGGGAAGGTAAAGAACTGATTATAGCTATTAAATCCGAATATGAAAATTATTAAGAATGACTCATAATTTGCCTCTCTGCACCATATAACTGAGATCCCAACACAGTTAAGTCTCTCACTGTCTAAACAGCAATTAGTTACTGTTTTCCCTACTCCAAAGACCCAAGTTGCATCCCTCTTATACTGCCCACTACTATAAAAAAGTCACATATCATCTAACTTGTTTATTGTTTTAATTATATAGTAAAATAGTAACCATACTTTCCAGCAGCAATCTAGTTGTGTACAAAGTCTGTCACTATAGAAATGAGGCAGAAAGGACCACTCAAATAGTAGCAATTTATTGCAAATAGCATCACTGATTTCTTGAAAAGCAATGACCAATTGTTTTCACAATGACAGAAAAATCTCTGACCAAGAAATTGCTCATTAAATTAATCCAGTGCATTGTCTAACATATAATGGTATGTGCAAAGTGAATATAATACTAAAACAGAGAACTGAAGTCATCAAAATACAACTATCTAAATATCATATTGCAAAGCCGTTCACTGAACTGCTGTCTTCAGGCTATCTACACTTACAACTAATTAGAAGTCTGCACTGATCAACTTAAAAAGAACACTTTTTTCTTTTCAGACTAATTCATCTTTTTGCTGTTAAAATTGTATTTCATTGTAAACTGCACTAAGTTAAAACAATTTTGCTAGTGTAATTTAAAAGACACAATCCCCTCACAAGGATGCATAGATATCATTACAAAATTAGTTTTATGATAGCAAAGACTTTTCAACGTGAAAAGAAACGCTGAAATATATAATGTGTACCACTTTCTAAAGGGCATAGTTCCTGTTCTACAATTTACATGAACAGACTTGACCATTCAAACATAATTTGGCTAAGTCCACAAACCCTTTTTCACATATGTATTTCAGCAAATGTTTTGCTCTGAAGTTTGTTAAATAATGCATGCGATTCATAATCCACTGAGAGAGTGTAAACTGATAGCAAGCTTACACAGAAATACATTAAATAGGTTGCATAAAAAATTAACAAGCAAGTGTCCTAAGCACAGGTGTCCTGTGCAATTACACAATCACATAATTTAAATCATATCAGCATTTAAACAATGAATGGCATGATTTGTTTTAATTTTAGTGAAAAATCATTTGCTTGCTATGAAATATTACGCATTAAAAACAAAGTGCTATGAGAGACATGCAAGACTAAGGGAGGACTATTCTTTCTATTCATACAGCATTAGTCTCCAAAAACAAAAACAAGGTGACCCAAATGTTCTTATTCGTTGACATAATACGCAGAGATCATAGCTTTCAAGATAATAATAACTGTTCATTATACATAGTTAGAAGTTCTGATTTTCTTGAAAAAAAAATAATGGAACAGCCAGATCCATCAGTTTATTTCTCTAGCTATTACAGGTGGGTAGATATGTCTAATCAAATTAATCTCTGTCTACAATCTAATGTCTAATGCAGACATTATCTAAAACTTTTGTAAAGTTCTGTGATTCCATTTAAATCACAACTTGGGTAAGGTGAAACTGAAAAGTCTACATAGTCTAAGTAGGACAAGTACACCTCATAGTTCTTTAATAAAAGGGAGCAATGACTTAGAATCCATCGTTTGGTTTAAATCTGTCCAAAACTGAAAATTGCTTCATATTGCTTGAATTGCTATTCTGTTGGAAACCTCTAGATTCTGAACAACTCCAGCATATATAATATTACTCTACCTTCCTAGCCAGTTCTTCTAGTTGATCCTTCTTGGTATTTTGTTTTGCTGTGTTCTTTTCAAGGAACTTCAGCTTCATAAAACTGAAAATGTGGCTTAGCATTTCTGACCACTCTTTCAATTTCTTTCTGTCCTAGAAGGAAAGGAGGGTTTATATTACCTAACTTGTTACTGAAAAAATACCTAGGAATTATTATTACTCTACCTCTCAATATTAATGAACAAAAGTTTAGAATAATTTTTAAATATTTGAGAGCAGGTAATATTTTGGTAAGCATATTTACTAAAACTCTGTAAATGTGTAAATCTAGTAAATGTGACTTACCAGCAATTTAAATCCTACTTAATAAATGAACTACAAGTAAAATCATCTTATCCAAATCATGCAGAAAAAACAGTGGTGCATTTCAGAGGCTCTTCACTAAATAGCGCGAACCAATTTAACTTCCCTTCTCTGATTGGCATACGGGAACTGAATCAACACAAGCATTTAATGTTCTCCTTTCTGTTATAATCTTTTCTTCAAGAGGCTGGTTTTCCTCTAGGTGCTATGAGCATTACCTCCCATTGAAACTCCTCCATGAGCTTCTACTGACTTCCAGTAACTACTTCATATGTGCACCCAACGGAGGAGCCTCTGCTCACTAGAGACAGACTTCGATATTCTGAAAACACAGCCCTGCATTAATATTAAGTTTTCTGGCTGGTAAGTTCATTTACCCTCCCTGCCTTTTGTACTCAAGGTTAAACATACCACCTAATTTCCTATTCCCTCTTCTTACATTCATAAATTAAAATCTACCAGTGCTGTCGCTACCTCCTTTTAGCTTTTCACCCATATAATCATGAGTCTTTATTCAGCTTGTTCTCTTTTATGACAAACATTTTCAGTGTGCAGGTTCAAGTTACATATCGTGGTTAAATTAAGTCAGGATTGAAGTTGTTAATAATGAGGTGAATCTTTTTGCATTGCATGTATCCTTCAGCTAAATGTGTTTACTCAGAGTCAGCACAGCAGGAAAGACTTCAGCAAACTATAGCAAAGCATCTACAGTATGCAATCGATCTCAGTAATTGTCTTACACAGCCGTGAATTATGCTCCAAATTATTTTTCTTGAGCAGAAAAGCATCATAACTTATTTTTCACTGATGTCTGAAATTTCTGAGGAAGTGCAATATCTCTGAAAAACTTTCATCCTAGAATAAATAAATAGTTCTCCTGTTCTACTAAAAAAAAGTCTATATACATACATACACACACACGCACACACACACATATATATATATACATATCTCCTTGCCAAGACTGGTAGCCAACCTAGAAAGAGAAAGCTGAATATAAGGGCCTTCAAGAAAATCTATTCAGCTCTGCAGAGGCCTTGAAGAGTTCCTGTAGAGCTCAGAAATTCTTCCAGTCTTTAAGGAGAATAGCTTCATCAGTTTGTGCAACCATGGGACACTTAGTAATTTCAGGTAACTCCTGCAAATACGGGACACTTAGTAATTGACCCATCTAAACAGAAATGATTGGATCACAAAATAAAAAAACAAGCTTGCTCCTATTCAGAAAAGGAGAAAGACAATTTTTGTTTGGAGTAAGAAGGAGCGACACTAAGTGGCAGAACTTTTTCAAGACATAACTAAGGAGATAATAATTACAGGTTACCAGCTCCCCTCTAAGGTGAGGACTATGATACTGCACTTGCCATTCTTCCCTGTGGGACCTGTTGAGCCTCACTGACAATTCACCCAGACTTTATCTTCTCTGACTTAGAACTCATACAGATCCTAAAATCCTGTCCCAGGAATATTTGGTCTTTCAACCAAGAAATAAAGAGTCTTCTGTCTAAACTGACTCCTTCTGCTGAAAAGAGAAATTTTGCCTAGTTCCTTTACCAGTTCAATACCATAGTTTTAAATACTCTGCTGAATCCAGAACTGTAGGTCCTGTATCCTTGTCAGTGTGAGGTTCATGAAAGCCAACATCTTGGGCAAAGATTGCCTGATCCATCTCTTTTGGGGGTAAGAGTCATCTCACCTAATGATCAGCATGTAGAGTGTAGATACCTACTTCTAAACCACTCAGATTTCTATATTAGTCAATGCAGAGAATCAGCATTTCTAGAACAAAATTAATTGATTTTATTTCTAGGTGCCTATCTAAGGCAAGGATGAAAACTTGAGTGCACTATGAGGACCTGTCTTTCTTCACTTACTACAAAGTGAAGAAAGTCAGATGAAATATGAACAACTATCCTTTAGCCAGTACTGTTCACTGTATATATACATGTACTATATATATTTTCTGTGTATACATATACATAGCCAATGAGAAATTTTCAGCAGCAAAAGACAATCTCTGATCCTTCCACCCATACAACCTTCTCAAAGAGATAACTTTATGTACCAGAGATCACAGATTTCTCTTAAGTTTGTGCTCTTTTATTCAGAGAACTATACTGAGAGCTATTTGTTTTTCAAGCATAGCCAGAAACAGGAAGTTATATTCAACATATCACTGTAACTCGACAGTTACAGAACTTTGTTCTGATAGAATATAATACCATGGCCTTCCTTGGGAGGCATGTATGTGCCGCTGGCCTTGATAACTAAAAAAGATATTCCATATTCAGTGGGCTGGAGAAAATCAAGAAAAAAAAAGAACTCTTTAGGGATGGGAAATCCCAGATTCCAGCATTTGCTTAAAATTCTATTTGTATATTAGATGTACATTTATCATTTTAACAAAATGGATTTTTTTATTAAAAAAATAAGTCCACACAGAAGCATCTAAATTGAATCAAGCAGTCTGAGTTAAAAAGCTTAATTTTCATATTTTTAATTGTTTCTCTTGAATTAGACATATGAACTACATACTGTGTAATATTTCAGAGTCAAAGATTTAAAGTGAAACATACTCCTTTTATTGACAAAAAGGATAGTATGAACATAGGAAAGAGTACTGCAGGATGGGATTCCAGCTCACAAACATATGATGTGCAAGAAAAATAAACTCTCGCTCTTCTTTTTCTGGTTGAAACCTTTCAAAAGAGAAAAGCTTTATTAGTGAAAGGAGAAATAAAAAAAAAAGGGAGGGGGGGAAAAAATCACATCCTCCATCCCAACAACTGCCCACATACACATATATTTTTTACAGCCTCTCACTAAACTCCAATTCTAAATCCTTTTCTACTATGAACTGATTGGATGCAACAGAAGTATCCAATCATTCATCAAAAGATAAGTGCCAAAGTCATGTTCTGCTCAGTCCTTCAGTAACCTTTCACAGTTATGTGCAATAAAGTACGGACTGCTTCAAGGGAACAAAGAGACACATTGTGAAGTATAGTCGGTTAAAGTCAAACATCCAAGGCAGTCCGGATCTGAAATCATTACTACCTGATGAAAGTGAGTTAGACATCACTAAAAAAAAAAAAAAAGGAGTTGTAGACTCTTTAAAGTTTTTTAGCTTGCAATTTTTCTTATGTTTCACCACATTAACTCTTACATTTATCCTTTCTGCCTCATGGGTGATGACTACACCACCAACCTCAGCATCTCTCACCCTCCCATGTCTCTTTCAATATATATATGTCAATTATAATTTTAAAAACCACATTTGTTTGCGAACTTGTCCTCCTCAAATTGCATCCTACTACCTAGAGGTTAAAATCCACTCAGCTGAAAGGAAGCTACTACATCTGGAAACTTAGAAGAACTCCTTTCCACTTTAAAAGTGGATTAAAGTAAACTCAAATCACAATAGTCTACATTCCAGATTTAGCTGTAGTTTATTCTTGATCAACTCTAGGGCGTAGGCCTAAGATATGTATCAGAATAATGATGACTTCCTTACCTGACATTAACTTTCAAAATAAATGCATTCTGTAATTTCTGCCACATAAAATATTAGATCAAGAAGAAATAAAACTGTTTTTTTCAGAATAATCAAAAATAAAAAAGTAATTAATGGAATAAACTAATCATCTATATATTTAGTTGCTATAGAAAGGTTGCATTTTCTTTTTTGATTTCTCTGTAAATCTACCAATGTAAATTAACACTCCAATACATACAGTAAATCTCCGCCTTGCATGCACTACAATTGAAAATCAGATTTGGTCTTGAAGTAATCATTCAGTCATCAACTGTGGCCCATCAGGAGACCAGAAGAACTTGACTGAAGGTAGTGGAATCAAATCACTCCAGTGAAGTACACTGATGTACAATACCGTGTACATACCATATACCAAACTACATACCATGTAATTTATTATAGTTATGTTCACAAAATCAATTAAATTCAGTTGATATTAATGAAGACCCATCTATTATGAGCTAAATGGGGGGGTTCAGTAGGATGTCATAAAAATGCTAATTTATTCTATATAGGAAAATGAAATACAAAACAGAAAAAAAAACTCTCTAAAAATAACTCAGAATACCCTACATATATACTCAACTGAATCCTGTTCTTAATACAATTCCATTAGGTACTGGATACACATGGGCATAAATGGAGTGCAAGAGAAGCAAAAGTACAGAATTAGGTAGGAAAAAAAAAGAAACCAAAAAAAAAGCTTAAAAGGCAAGTTGCAAAAATTGCAACAAACCGTTAGGTGGAATTATGATCACATAAACAAACAAACAACCCCCCCCCCCTTCATGTTTCAATAAAACTCCAGGGTCTGTAAGGTCAGTTACCTAATTAAAGAACATTTGACTCTGTCTTTCTAACTGAGTAACCACTCTACTGAAATGAGGAGGATTCCCAACTGCCAAGACACCTACCAAGATAACTCTAACATTAAATAGAAGGAACAGTAAAGAACAAAAATGGCAGCTGTACTAGTCTTTGGAGAGTGGATAGTGTTATGTGAGAGCAGCCACATGCAGCTGCTGTATATATCATAACAGAGCACATCTTTTTTAGTGCTTAGCAATAACCACTTCCCAGTGAAGGCAAATACCTGCCTGTCTGAAGAAGCACACTTTAAATTTGTTAACATTGCCTGCATGGATTACAGTAAATATGTGATAAAACTGGCTCTGCAGTATATTGCTCTGTATAGTCTTAAAGAGTAAGGAATATGTCCTGTCACTTTCCTAGGTAATACTGTCACACTAACTCTCTGAATGACATGAATAGAACTGAATGTATCCTTTTTATTCTGTGGAAACTAATGATACGCATCTTTTGATGGATAATGTGCCATTAATTTTCACATACAGAAAACACCCTGAGAGACATGGGGCTCCCGTAATTACTTTCACTGTATTGAGATTTTCTGGTTTTGCTACCATTTGTGCTGGAGTTTATCTCCACTGAATTTGCATTATTATGCAAAATAACTCTGTTTATAGTATGTAAACAGAGTGATCATGGATGAGATTTTTCCTTTTTTCTTTTATTCTCCTTAATAATAGCTGCTAATCAATTCCTTTGAAACTTGGTTTGCTCTAGAGATGTGCCCTGGTCCCAAGACCAATTACTCGCTATTTGCTTCTTCTCCAATGTAGCAAGAAAAATTGCTCATTTGTGAGTATCTAGAGTTCATCATTAGCCAGAAATAGGAAGAAAAACAAGACATTAAATCTGTTTTTGATAGGTGGCAGCAAGCCTTTTGCATTTATACATCCATCACAGGAAAACCAGGCTTGACTGGGGGAATTTCACTTAATTCAGTGCCAGTTAACAAACTTTTTAATTACTGAGTCAAATATTGAGGAACAAGTTAAACAAAAAAAGACATAATTGGACACTTAGGGATATGCTTCTCCTCCCTGTTCCCCAGGCTCAGCTCCAGTTCAACTCTCCTCCCCACTTCCCAGTTAGAAGGGAGGCCCTGAATGTTGGTGGCAGCACACAGGGGTCTCTCCCAGACGCTCCCTGTCAGTGATGCTCTTCCACTGCCTTGTCCATGAGCCACAGGCCTCTCAGAGGAGTCCCCTGATTCCCCAGTCACCCGGAGGCCGCTGCCACCACAGCCCACACTCATGTGCATGCAGTGTAACTTCTCCCAAGGCACTCTGCCTCCCCCAAGACCTCCCTGGTTCAATTTACAAGCCAGTTAGTTATGTTTTGCTGCATCACATTGAGAAAACACAGGTTTGATACAATAGCAATATCCACCTGACAGCTAGTCATGCTAGAGCCTCTAACGCTTTTCCAATATTTTGCGCTAAATAAAGATGTTTGTTATTTTGCTAAAACCCCCTCCCTCATGTACACTGTGCATCTTCCCTCACCCTTAAATCTGCCTAAATTTCACAAGCAAAGCTCAGATGATTTCTTAGCAGTATTTCCTTGATCAGCTGAGATCAATAAAATGGAAATTTCCAGTATGCAGGAGGAAAGCTTCTTATTACCCATAGTTATTGACAAAAGTTTGCCACAAACTGCCTTGCCAAATGGTTCATGCAAGAGGAATAGGTCTCTCCGCCTGTAGAAACAACCATGGATGAAAGCTGATGCCATAACTATTAAACAACATTTTGCCCTGCTCACAGTGTCTCACAGACATGTTTCCAAAGCAGATATGTCTGAAGCAAGCAGTGAATGCCAAGTGGAAGTTGTAGTTATTCTTATCCACAATGTAAACCTGTGCTCTCAAGGATAAATTTTGTGAATTTCAGTAAATGATAAAAAAATAGTTGTTTTTTATCTCTAGGTGATTATAAAAGATTTATTGATGCAGTGGACACTAACAACATATATTAGAGATCCCTGTGACATCTTCTATTTATGTGGGTTTTTTTTCTTGTTCTCCTTCTTAATGTGATGGATTTATTTGGAGCTGACAGACTGATGGGGATTAGGTTGAATGAGTCAACCTAGCATGAACAATATTCAGGATAAGAATCAATCTACCTGTTTTTGGATTTCTTTTTTTTTTCATGGCTCAGCCACTGTTTCAGTACATTGATGTGGATAAACAGCTTAATGCTTTTTGTCTGTACCTTCCATATGGGAAAGTGACACAGTATCACTAAAAAATGTATTGTGAATCAGAAATGAAAAATGTTAACATAATAAAACTAAGAATAAAAGTTAAGGATAAAATATGAAAAAGTATGCATCAATGATCTGAAGTATTTCTGCTTTTGGTGTTGATGAT